>JAJIBD010025980.1:0-56303 GCA_021461705.1 Cryptotis parvus | reverse complement strand
TTCTTTTTTTTTTTTTGATTGTGATTCTTTATTTACTTATTTATTTATTTATTTAAAGTATTTTATTATACCACCGTGAGATGTACAAATAAAAAGATATTCAATTAAAAGTTCATGTTTGGGTTTTGGTCATACAGTGTTCCAGCACCCATCCCACCACCAGCGCCCATCTCCCACCACCAACATCCCCGGTTCCCTCCCCCTTCCCCAGCCCTGCTCCATGGCAGGTTCTTTATTTCTTTCCCTTTCTCTCTATTTCTCTTTTCCTTCCCTTCCAGACTATGGATTACAGAACATACATTAAAAGGTTGTCATGTGTATCCTTTTGCCTCTATTTATATATTTATTTATTTATTTATTTATTTTTTTTAAAGTATTTTATTATACCACCATGAGATATACAAATAAAAAGATATACAATTAAAAAGTTGATGTTTGGGTTTTGGTCATACAGTGTTTCAGCACCCGTCCCTCCACCAGTGCCCATCTCCCACCACCAACATCCCGGTTCCCTCCCCTTCCCCAGCCCTGCTCCATGGCAGGTTCTTTATTTCTTTCCCTTTCTCTCTCTTTCTCTTTTCCTTCCCTTCCAGACTATGGATTACAGAACATACATTAAAAGGTTGTCATGTGTATCCTTTTGCCTCTATTTAATGCTCAGTTCTAGGTTGGCATTAGTACCCTCGACTATTATTAGCACCCTGTTCCATTTTCTGTCTTACCTAAACTCTGACTCCCACACGTTTGTGATAATCTCCACCTTTGACAAGACCTCCCTGATATATGTTTCACTTGACCTTGGATATTGGTATCATAATATGTACATATATATTTATGCCATGCAAATAAATGCAGTCATTCTGTATCTGTCTCTCTCCTTCTGGCTAATTTCGCTCAACATAATCTTCTCCATGTCCATCCACTTATAGGCCAAATTTTATAACTTCATTTTTCCTAACAGCTGCATAGTATTCCATTGTGTAGGTGTACCAAAAGCTTCTTTATCCAGTCATCGATTTTCGGGCACTCTGGTTGCTTCCAGATTCTGGCTATTGTGAATAATGCTGCTATGAACATAAAAGTAGGGATGGTGTTTCTGCTGTGTATTTTTGGTTTCCCAGAGTAGATTCCCAGGAGTGGTATGGCTGGGTCAAATGGGAGTTCAATTTCTAGTCTTTGGAGGAAAGTCCATATTGTTTTCCAGAAAGGCTGTACCAGCCGGCATTCCCACCAACAATGGATGAGTGTCCCCTTTTCCCCACATCCATGCCAGCACTTGTTCTTCTTGCTCTTTTGAATATGTGCCAGTCTCTGTGGTGTAAAGTGGTATCTCATTGTTGTTTTGATTTGCATCTCTCTGATGATTAGTGATGATGAGCATTTTTTCCTATGTTTTTTGGCCATTCGAATTTCTTCCTTGCTGAAGTTTCTGTTCATTTATTCTCCCCCATTTTTTGATGGGGTTGTTTGTTTTCTTCTTGTAAAAGTTCTACCAGTGCCTGATATATCCTGGATATTAACCCCTTATCAGATGGGTATTGGGTGAATATTCTTTCCCATTCTGTGGAGTGCTTTTTGTATGTTAGTCACTGTTTCTTTTGAGGTGCAGAAGCTTTTTAGTTTCATGTAGTCCCATATGTCTATCTTTTCTTCTAGTTGCTTTGTTAGTGATGTTTCACCTTTGAAGATGCCTTTAGCTTCAATGTCGTGGAGGGTTTTTCCTATATTTTCTTCAATGTACTTTATGGATTCAAGTTTGATATTGAGATCTTTAAACCATTTTGATCTGATTTTTGTGCATGGTGTTAGACACAGGTCCAAATTCATTTTTTTACATGTCGCTGCCCAATTTTCCCAACACCACTTGTTGAAGAGGCTTTCCTTACTCCATTTTAGACTCATTGCACCTTTATCAAAGATTAAATGATCATGTGTTTGAGGTTGGGTGTCAGGATACTCAATTCTATTCCATAGGTCCACAGGTCTGTTTTTATTCCAATACCATGCTGTTTTAATTACTACTGCCTTGTAGTACAGTTTGAAGTTGGGAAAGGTGATGCCTCCCATCTTCTTTTTCCCGAGGATTGCTTTAGCTATCCTTGGGGGTTTATTGTTCCATACAAATTTCAGGAGTGTTTGGTCAATTTCTTTGATGAATGTCATGGGTATCCTTATAGGGACTGCATTGAATCTGTACAGAGCTCTAGGGAGTATTACCATTTTGACAATGTTGATTCTCCCCCATCCATGAACAGGGAATGTGTTTCCATTTCCTTGTGTCCTCTTTTATCTCTGGATCAGTGTCTTGTAGTTTTCTTTGTACAGGTCCTTTACACACTTGGGTAAGTTGATTCCTAGATATTTGATTTTCTGTGGCACAATTGTGAATGGAATAGTTTCCTTAATATCCCTTTCTTCTCTTTTTGTTATTTGTATATAGGAAAGCCACCGACTTTTGGGTGTTGATTTTGTACCCTGCCACTCTACTATATGCGTCTATTATTTATAGGAGTTTTTTGGTAGAGAGTTTAGGGTTCTCTAGGTATAATATCATGTCATCTACAAATAATGATAGCTTGACTTCTTCCTTGCCTATCTGGATGCCCTAGATGTCATTTTCTTCTCTGATTGCTATGGCAAGTACTTCCAGTACTATATTGAATAGAAGAGGGTGAGAGTGGGCAACCTTGTCTTGTCCCTGATCTCAGGGGGAAGGCTTTCAACTTTTCCCCATTTAGAATGATGCTCGCTGTGGGCTTTTGGTAGATGGCTGTAACTATCTTGAGGAAAGTCCCTTCAATTCCCATTTTCTGGAGGGTTTTAATCATGAACGGGTGCTGGATCTTGTCAAATGCTTTCTCTGCGTCTATTGATAGGATCATATGGTTTTTTTTTTTTCTTTTATTGATATGATGTATTATGTTGATTGACTTGCGAATGTTCAACCATCCTTGCATTCCCGGGATGAATCCTACTTGGTCATGATGTATAATTTTCTTGATGATTCTTTGGATTCTGTTTGCTAGTATTTTGTTGAAAATCTTAGCATCCGTGTTCATCAGGGATATTGGTCTGTAGTTTTCTTTCTTTGTATTGTCTCTCCCTGCTTTGGGTATCAGGGTGATATGTGCCTCGTAGAAGCTGTTTGGGAGTGCTTCTGTTTCTTCTATTTCTTGGAAGAGCTTGAAAAGGACTGGCAGTAGGTCCTCCTTAAAGGTTTGGTAGAGTTCACTAGTGAATCCGTCTGGTCCTGGGCTTTTGTGTTTGGGCAGACTTTTAATTACTGTTTCAATTTCCTCAATGGTGATAGGCTTATTCAGGTATTGGAGGTCTTCTTGTTTCATCTGTGGGAGATTATAGGATTTCAGGAATTGATCCATTTCTTCTAGATTCTCATGTTTCACGGCATACAGGCTCTCAAAGTAATCTCTGATGATCTTTTGGATTTCTGTGGTTTCTGTTGTGATGTCACCCTTTTTTATTTCTGATTCTGTTTATTTGGGTTCTCTCTTTCCCTGTCCTTACAAGTCTTGCCAATGGTTTGTCAATCTTGTTTAATTTTTCAAAAAACCATCTCTTGGTTTCATTAATCTTTTGGATTGTTTTTTTTGGTTTCCAACTCATTGATTTCCTCTCTAAGTTTTATTATTTCCTTTTTTTCTGCCTGGGTTGGGTTCCTTTTGTTGGTCTTCTTCTAATGTCTTCAGCTGTGTAGTCAGGTTATTTATGTGGGCCCTTTCTTGTTTCCTGATGAATGCTTGCAGAGCTATAAACTTCCCTCTTAACATGGCTTTTGCCGTGTCCCACAAGTTCTTATAATTGGTGTCTTCATTTTCATTTGTTTCCAGAAATCTTTGGATTTCCTGTTTGATTTCTTCTATGACCCATTTGCTGTGGCTTTTCAGGAGTGAGCTTTTCAGTTTCCAGGTGTTTGGTTTGACTCCCTGTTTCTGTGTATACGGTTAACTTCCATTTTCAGTGCATCATGGTCTGAAAATATAGCTGACACAATTTCTATCTTTTTTATTTTATTGAGGTATGCTTTGTGGCTCAGCATGTGGTCTATCTTGGAGAATGTTCCATGTGCACTAGAGAAAAATGTGTATTCAGCTTTTTTGGCATGAAGAGCCCTGTATATATCCACTCGCTCTCTTTCTTCCATTTCTTCCTTCAGGGCCAATATTTCCTTGGTGAGTTTCAGTCTTGTTGATCTATCCATCGTTGATAGAGCTGTGTTGAAGTCTCCAACTATTATTGTGCTACTGTTAATGTCTTCTTTGAGGTCTCTTAGCAGTTGTTTTATGTATTTTGCTGACCCCTCGTTGGGTGCATATATGTTTAGTAGTGTAATTTCTTCCTGGTGTACATACCCCTTAATTAATAAGAAGTGGCCTTCGTTGTCCCTTCTAGCCTTTTTCAGCCTGAAGTCTATATTGTCTGATTCTAATATGGCCACACCAGCCTTTTTGGAGGAGTTGTTTGCATGGAGAATGGTGTTCCAACCTTTGACTCTGAGTCTCTGTTTGTTCTGATTGTTCAGATGCGTTTCTTGTACACAGCAGAATGTTGGGTTCAATTTTTTAATCCATTTTGTCACTCTATGTCTCTTAATTGGTGCATTTAGACCATTGACATTGAGAGAGATTATTATCATTGGATTTTGTGCCATCTTTCTTTTTGTTTTTGTTGTGCTTATGGGTTTGGTCGCATTACAGTAGACCCTTCAGTCCTTCTTTTTAAAGTTGGTTTTGAGTCCATGAAGTTCCTGAGTTGTTGCTTATCCATGAAGTTGTGTATCTTTCCTTCACATCTGAATGTGAGTCTGGCCGGATAAAGAATTCTTGGTGAAGCCTGCAGTTCATTGAGCCTTTTCACAATATCCCACCATTGTTTTCGGGCTCGGAGTGTTTTATGAGAGAAGTCTGCTGTAAATCTTAGAGATGTTCCTTTGTATGTGATTTCCTTCTTTTATCTTGCTGCTTCAGTATTCTATCCCTATCTATAGTTTTTGTCATTTTTATTAAGATGTGTCTTGGAGTATTCTTGTTGGGTTTCTTTTAGCTGGTATCCTATGGGCCTCTTGGATCTTGAGGCAAGCATTCTTTAGTTCCGGGAACTTTTCAGCAATTATGGCTTTGACAGTTTCTTCTTCATCAGGGTTTTCTTCTTGCCCTTCTGGGACCCCAATGATCCGTATGTTGTTTCTTCTGGCTTCATCCCGATTATCTCTTGTTGTCTGTTCGGTAATTGTGAGCCTTTTTTTCTATCTTCTGGTGTTGTGTAGTGAATCTTTGGAACTCGTCTTCGAGATCACTAATTCTTTCTTCAGTAGCTATTATTCTGCTATGATGGCCTTCCACTGTGTTTTTTATTTCATTTACCTCATCTTTAATATCTGTCATTTCCCTTTGCATTTTCCTCACTTCTTCTCTCATGTCCTCTTGTGTTTTATTGATTTTGCATTCCATTGCTTCTTTGAATTCCTTTTGAATCCTTAACAGTTCTTTCCGAAATTCTTTTTCAGAGAGGTTATACAACTCATTGGTATTGCTAGACTCATCTGGACCAGTGTCTTCACTCACAGAGCTTGATGGATTTTTGCGTTGCTTTACCATTATGACTATTGTAGGTTGCAAATGTGAGTTCTTGGGTGACTAGATAGTACAGTTTGTAGGTGTCTGGTCCGTTTGCAGAGTTTGGGTGTGTGGCAAGGATGTAGGTACTAGGTTCACTGGTACTTCATGCTAGGTAGGTAGTAAGAGGTGTCGCGGACCGCTGCGTGCTCTTGGCGGTTTTGAGTTTTGGGATGTTCCCAGGCGGCGCAGGGCCCAAGGGTCTGTCGGGGTGAAACCAAGGCAATTTGCCTTGGTTCCCATTGATGGAGTTTCCGCTCTTCCCTGGGGCAGCTTGGGGTCTGTGGAGATGCAAGAATCACACACACACACACCTGGTGGGAAGAGCGCGGGGATCTGCTGGGCGTTGGGGCTGGATGGCGTCAGAGGGAGGTCCTGCGCCGATGGGTGGGGCTCGGTCCCCTCCTCAAAGCTGGAGCCTTTTCTCCTGGAGCCGAGTGGTCAGAGGCTGCCCGCCCGGGAGAGCACCTGGTGGGAAGAGCGCGGGGATCTCTGTCCAGACAACTTTCAACGTCAGTGTTCTACCTCAGTTTTAATTAGGATTCTATAATTTCTCACTACTATGACTGTATTAGAGCATTTTAGGAGGAATAGGTGATTGGAGCTAGACTTGTTCTTATCACAATACGGTTGGGGGCAGCCAAGCTGCCTCAGAGTCTGTTGGTTCACTCCAGAATTCTCAGTGAGGTTGAAGGAAGGAAACATTATGAGAATGGCCCCACTTCTGGGGAAGCAATTCCTCACCGAGATTTTATGCTGTGGATCCCACATCCAAGGAGAGGCTGTAGTAGTGAGGCTAGGGAGCAGACTTGCACCACAGCTCACCTGAGAGGAAATAAGTCCCACAGAGGTTTGTTGCTATACTGCCTTGTCCAAAGAGAGGCTGGAGAGGTGAGCTTCTCTTCTGTTTTTTGAACACATTAGTTCTGTATCATTCCCCCTAGAGCTTGGGGCAACGTGTCATACCAAGATGGAACCTGGGTCTCCTGAATGTAATGCGTGTGCTCCATCCACTTATCTCCCTGGCCCTTATTCATTGATTCCTAGAATTATTTAAGTATCTATAGTTTCAGATGTCAAGGATATAACAATGAATAAAACAAAATTACTTTTCTTTCACAGAGCTCACTTATGGTATGAGTAGATATCTGTGTGTATGGTGGGGTGGATGGAGAGATTCATCAGTGGGTTTTGGAGATAATCTGCTAAAAAGACACTCTCTGAATCTACATTTTTAACTGTAAACCTGAGGTTGTTGTAGATTTAGTTTTTTGGAGCCTCATCTGGTGAAACTGAGGAGGCTACTCCTGACTCAGCTCTCAAGGGTCACTCCCTATCTATACTAGGAGGAAGGGGGTACCATGTGTTGATGGGCATTAAACTTGGACCTTCTAATGCAAAGTCTGCACTCCAATCCATGAACAGTCTCTCTGTTTGATATGGCCATATGACCATGATACTCTGTATTTATTAAGAACAGTACTTCCTAAATGACCAAACACACAATCATTTAAAATTTATACTTTTCAATTTCAGGAATGTGAAGTCCTAGAAAATCTACATGCAAGGCATGTGCTCTACCACTGAGTCCCATCTTGGACTGCCAACATGGTAAGTTATGTGGTCTGATAAAAGAATTAATAGAATACTTTTATAGCAGTTTCATATTTATTGAAGTATTGAACATTTTATATAGTTTCCATATGGCCTCTTGCCTCTCTCCTCCCTCTCCCACCATTTTTCACTTACATCCTTACCTAGTCTATTACATTTGCTACAGCTGGTATATAGTATGATAACTATCTAGATTATTTGTTCGAGGGTGTTGGTTTGGGTCACATGGGGATATTTGAGTAACACCATATTTCTAAGTGGTTTACACCTGGTTTGGTGCTCAGGGTTCACTCCTCTTGGTGCTTAGGGTACCGTGTACAGTGCCTAAGATCAAATTGGGTCACTGCATGCAATGGAAACACTTTACCACTGTAATGTCTCTCCAGTCCTGGAGTGGTATATTTTGTGGGTTTTGACAAATGGATGTTATATAGCTATCACTATAGTATAACATTGAATAGTTTCACTATGCTAAAATGGGCTTTGTTTCATCCATTCATCCCACTATACCTTAGGCCCTGGCACCCATTGATCTCTTTCCTGTTTTCAAGTTTGTATTTCCAAGATAGTCATATAGTTGAAAGCCCATGGGACCCTTTTCTCTTAGCAATTGTTATATTTCGTTTAATTCAGTTGCTTACTTCAGTCTAGAGGGATGAAACCAAAAATCATCTATCCTTCCCATGTCACCTCTCAATCATGTAATTGAGAGACAGATGTACAAGATAAGTCTTCTTCACTCAGTAAGTCATATACATCCTCCAGGCAGCCCAAGGGGAAAGATCAGATCTTCATGGCTTCCTTAATTCAGTAAAACATATTTAATCACTTAAATGCCTTCTAATGATGAGCTTGTGATAATCTTTATTATTTCAGTCCACTTCCATGCTATGTTCTGAATAGGAGAACAGAGAAAAGAAAACGGGACATGGGATTTTGTTTAGATTTTGGTTTGTTTGTCTATCTGGATCATCTATTTTTTTAATTTTAAGATCACCCAAATTTTCAGGCAATTGCAAACTTCCTCTTAGATATGGGCCCTGTGATGTTGGCATGATGCTGTGCTGCTTCCCGCATCGAGGGGTCCCCTCTTAGATCACGGATACTGTAGTGTTAGCTAGAATCCCCTCTTCAATGTGGGTCCTGTAGTATTGGCATGATCTTCTGATACTTTTCCCCACCGAGAACCCCTCTTTGATATGGGTCCTATGGTGTTGGCATGATGTTGTCCTGGTTTCCCCACCTAGAATCCCCTCTTAGATATGGGTATTGTGGTGTTGGCATGATGCTGTGATGCTACACCCCATCACAGATGCTGTGATGCATCACCCCCATTCGGTGTGATGCCCCACCAAGAACCCCTGGTTATATGGAGATGGGCGGTGCTGGCCTGCATTTCCCAGTGCACATCAAGGCCAGGGAGAGCCCTGCAAAGGATGTTGGGGAAGGTGAATGTAAGAGGAGTCCCTGCATGTATGTTACTTGTCAGATTTACTGCTGATAGAAGCACTTGTCAACAGTGACATTTATTGGGTATAAAGTATCCTAATTTATTAGATAACATAAACTATTTAGTATTAAAGCAACTTACACACACTCTCTCTCCTTTGTTGTTAGGGAGCTCCTAGGATTAATTACTGAAATCTATGCCCTGGCGTTCATATGCCTCCCAGAACCATACACTTATAAATCACACATAAGCTGATTACCAAGAAATTATCCTCAAAGTCATGCTCTCTCTGTGAGGGGATGAGGACTAGCAAGAAGTCAGAGGCTCTCTGTGAACCTTTTCTGGGACTTGACTTCCTGGAATGAGGTGACAGGATTATCCTGCCCTGTCATGCTTGAACCTGCTACAACTTTACCTCATATATGGTCATATAGTAGATCCTCAGTATAGGACCTTCTGTTTTTAAAAATAGTTCACTTGCAAATATGCTTTCTTCATTATTTATTATTGAATGCATTGCTAATGCCTGGAAAGGCACTTAGTAGGTTGCAGTATGGGTGCTGGAATGAAAGACAAGGAGGAAAGGGATGTGTTGACTCCCCAAGGCTGAGAGAACTCCCCCGTTCTTCTCTGAATCTAGGCTCTTTTACTTCTTTTGGAAATTAGGTTACCGAGGTCTCTCAGAGAAGCACAGATTCTATCTGTTTAAACGTAACACTCTTTAGAACTGTGATAAAACAATAAAGGATTAAATGAAAGAAAGTTAGTTGGGAAATCCCAAGGATTAAGTACTATAGAAACTTAATGCTTCATATTCAAGGCCTACGGTTTAGGACCAAGCTTAAGTCAAGTGTACCCTCTAGTTATCAAAGCACTTTGGTTCTCTGATACTTTTGTGGACAAAGGAAAATGATCACAACAGGCTATAAGAAGGATAAGTGGGCATTGTTAGGTGAGTTGTTAGGGTTTTACAATAATCGTGTGCACTTGGGAGGTCAAAGGTGTTAAGGCTTACACATTCACTGTGTAGGCACATCAAGGCAGTTCAAAGCGCATGCGGATTCAGTCTTGAAAACAGATATTCCATCTCCAACACCATCATTCTCGTCCTACTAGCCCAAGACATTCTTACCACTTATCTGCTGCCAAGTTTCATCACTGTTTTCCTCATTTCTGGATTTGGGACTTCCCTAAATTATCTCATAGTCACTCAAAGCATTTCAGTGCCTTCCCACGCGAGAGAAAATAAAGAATGACACAGATATTCCTTCAGAGCTGGTCCTTGGCTAACTCCCAACATAATTTCTCATTTATTACCTTATTCCCCCTGCCATCATCTTCAGCCAAATTTGCCTCCTTTCATTCCTGTATGTGTTCTTGTGTCTGAGGACTGTTAAAAGTATCCTGCTCCCCCGCTCACCACAGCCTTCCTTTCTTTACTTTTCCACACAACTGAAAGCGAAACACATAACTTTTCATCATTCCAGTTTCCTAGTTATCTTCTCAGTCTTATCCTACATGATAATTTTCGCGAGCAATCTTCTACGAACTGCTTAAACCAGACCTTCTCTTACCGTTCTCTCCTTAGTCATCCTACTTGTCCCCTTCATGATGTTTGTTGTTTATTTGCATTTAGTATTTATTGCTCTCCTAACATGATCCATAAACTTAGGGTTCACGTCTATGCCAATAGTACCTTAGAACTTAGCATACATCCTGACCCCCAGGCCTACGAGGAATATCTATTTTAAAAAGTGGAGGAACAAACACAGACTCAAAGTCAAAGGTTGGAAGACCATACTCCATGCAAACAACTCCTCCAAAAGGCTGGTGTGGCCATATTAATATCAGATAATATAGACTTCAGGCTGAAAAAGGTTAGAAGGGACAATGAAGGCCACTTCTTATTAATTAAGGGGTATGTACACCAGGAAGAAATTACACTACTAAACATATATGCACCGAATGAGGGGCCAGCAAAATACATAAAACAACTGCTAAGAGACCTTAAAGAAAACATTAACAGTAGCACAATAATAGTTGGAGACTTCCAACACTGCTCTATCAACGATGGATAGATCAACAAGTTTTTCCTTAAAACTCACCAAGGAAATATTGGCCCTGAAGGAAGAAATGGAAGAAAGAGAGCTAGTGGATATATACAGGGCTCTTCATGCCAAAAAAAGCTGAATACACATTTTTCTCTAGTGCACATGGAACATTCTCCAAGATAGACCACATGCTAAGCCACAAAGCATACCTCAATAAAATAAAAAAGATAGAAAGTGTGTCAGCTATATTTTTCAGACCATGATGCACTGAAAATGGAAGTTAACCGTACACAGAAACAGGGAGTCAAACCAAACACCTGGAAACTGAACAGCTCACTCCTGAATAGCAAATGGGTCATAGAAGAAATCAAACAGGAAATCCAAAGATTTCTGGAAACAAATGAAAATGAAGACACCAATTATAAGAAATTGTGGGACACGCAAAAAGCCGTGTTAAGAGGGGAAGTTTATCGCTCTGCAAGCATTCATCAGGAAACAAGAAAGGGCCCACATAAATAACCTGACTACACAGCTGAAGACATTAGAAAAAAGACCAACAAAAGGAGCCCAACCCAGGCAGAAAAAAGGAAATAATAAAACTTAGAGAGGAAATCAATGAGTTGGAAACCAAAAAAAAAAAACAATCCAAAAGATTAATGAAACCAAGAGCTGGTTTTTGAAAAAATTAAACAAGATTGACAAACCATTGGCAAGACTTGTAAGGACAGGGAAAGAGAGAACCCAAATAAACAGAATCAGAAATAAAAAGGGTGACATCACAACAGAAACCACAGAAATCCAAAAGATCATCAGAGATTACTTTGAGAGCCTGTATGCCGTGAAACATGAGAATCTAGAAGAAATGGATCAATTCCTGAAATCCTATAACCTCCACAGCTGAAACAAGAAGACATCCAATACCTGAATAAGCCTATCACCATTGAGGAAACTGAAACAGTAATTAAAAGTCTGCCCAAACACAAAAGCCCAGGTCCAGATGGATTCACTAGTGAACTCTACCAAACCTTTAAGGAGGACCTACTGCCAGTCCTTTCAAGCTCTTCCAGGAAATAGAAGAAACAGAAACACTCCCAAACAGCTTCTACGAGGCACATATCACCCTGAGACCCAAACCAGGGAGAGACAACACAAAGAAAGAAAACTACAGACCAATCTCCCTGATGAACACGGATGCTAAGATCTTCAACAAAATACTAGCAAACATAATCCAAAGACTCATCAAGAAGATTATACATCATGACCAAGTAGGATTCATCCCGGGAATGAAAGGATGGTTGAACATTCGCAAGTCAATCAACATAATACATCATATCAATAAAAGAAAAAAAAAAACCATATGATCCTATCAATAGACGCAGAGAAAGCATTTGACAAGATCCAGCACCCGTTCATGATTAAAACCCTCCAGAAAATGGGAATTGAAGGGACTTTCCTCAAGATAGTTACAGCCATCTACCAAAAGCCCACAGCGAGCATCATTCTCAATGGGGGAAAAGTTGAAAGCCTTCCCCCTGAGATCAGGGACAAGACAAGGTTGCCCACTCTCACCTCTTTTATTCAATATAGTACTGGAAGTACTTGCCATAGCAATCAGAGAAGAAAAAGGACATCAAGGGCATCCAGATAGGCAAGGAAGAAGTCAAGCTATCATTATTTGTAGATGACATGATATTATACCTAGAGAACCCTAAACTCTCTACCAAAAAACTCCTAGAAACAATAGACGCGTATAGTAGAGTGGCAGGATACAAAATCAACACCCAAAAGTCAGTGGCTTTCCTATATACAAATAACGAAAGAGAAGAAAGGGATATTAAGGAAACAATTCCATTCACAATTGTGCCACAGAAAATCAAATACCTAGGAATCAACTTACCCAAGTGTGTAAAGGACCTGTACAAAGAAAACTACAAGACACTGCTCCAAGAGATAAAAGAGAACACGAGGAAATGGAAACATATTCCCTGTTCATGGATGGGGAGAATCAACATTGTCAAAATGGCAATACTCCCTAGAGCTCTGTACAGATTCAATGCAGTCCCTATAAGGATACCCATGACATTCTTCAAAGAAATTGACCAAACAATCCTGAAATTTGTATGGAACAATAAACCCCCAAGGATAGCTAAAGCAATCCTCGGGAAGAAAGAAGATGGGAGGCATCACCTTTCCCAACTTCCAACTGTACTACAAGGCAGTAGTAATTAAAACAGCATGGTATTGGAATAAAAACAGACCTGTGGACTTATGGAATAGAATTGAGTATCCTGACACCCAACCTCCAACATATGATCATTTAATCTTTGGTAAAGGTGCAATGAGTCTAAAATGGAGTAAGGAAAGCCTCTTCAACAAGTGGTGTTGGGAAAACTGGGCAGCGACATGTAAAAAAATGAATTTGGACCTGTGTCTAACACCATTTACAAAAATCAGATCAAAATGGATTAAAGATCTCAATATCAGACTTGAATCCATAAAAGTACATTGAAGAAAATATAGGAAAAACCCTCCACGACATTGAAGCTAAAGGCATCTTCAAAGGTGAAACATCACTAACAAAGCAACTAGAAGAAAAGATAGACATATGGGACTACATGAAACTAAAAAGCTTCTGCACTTCAAAAGAAACAGTGACTAAGATACAAAAGCAGCCCACAGAATGTGGAAAGAATATTCACCCAATACACATTTGATAAGGGGTTAATATCCAGGATATATCAGGCACTGGTAGAACTTTACAAGAAGAAAACAAACAACCCCATCAAAATATGGGGAGAAGAAATGAACAGAAACTTCAGCAAGGAAGAAATTCGAATGGCCAAGAAACATATGAAAAAATGCTCATCATCACTAATCATCAGAGAGATGCAAATAAAAACAACAATGAGATACCACTTTACACCACAGAGACTGGCACATATTCAAAAGAGCAAGAACAACAAATGCTGGCGTGGATGTGGGGAAAAGGGGACACTCATCCATTGTTGGGAATGTTGGCTGGTACAGCCTTTCTGGAAGACAATATGGACTTTCCTCCAAAGACTAGAAATTGAACTCCCATTTGACCCAGCCATACCACTCCTGGGAATCTACTCTGGGAAACCAAAAATACGCAGCGGAAACACCATCTCTACTTTTATGTTCATAGTAGCACTATTCACAATAGCCAGAATCTGGAAGCAACCAGAGTGCCCGAAAATCGAAGACTGGATAAAGAAGCTTTGGTACATCTACACAATGGAATACTATGCAGCTGTTAGGAAAAATGAAGTTATAAAATTTGCCTATAAATGGACGGACGTGGAGAAGATTATGTTGAGTGAAATTAGCCAGAAGGAGAGAGACAGGTACAGAATGACTGCATTTATTTGCATGGCATAAATATATATGTACATACTATGATATCAATATCCAAGGTCGAGTGAAGCATATATCAGGAGGTCTTGTCAAAGGTGGAGATTATCACAGACGTGTGGGAGTCAGAGGTTAGGTAAGACAGAAAATGGAACAGTGTGCTAACAATTGTTGAGGGTACTAATACCAACCTAGAACTGAGCATTAAATACAGGCAAAAAGATACACATTACAACCTTTTAATGTATGTTCTGTAATCCATAGTCTGGAGGGAAGGAAAAGAGAAAGAGAGAGAAAGGGAAAGAAATAAAGAACCTGCCATGGAGGAGGGCTGGGGGAGGGGGAGGGAACCGGGGCGTTGGTGGTTGGAGATGGGCACTGGTGGCGGGATGGGTGCTGGAACACTGTATGACCATAACCCAAATATGAACTTTTTTAGTTGTATTTCTTTGTAACTGTAAAAAAAAAAAAAATAAAAGTGGAGGAAAGGGCCGGAGTGATAGTCCAGCGGGTAGGGCGTTTGCCCTGCATATAGCCAACCCAGGTTCGAGTCCTGGCATCCCATATGGTCCCCCACGCAGTGCCAGGAGTAACCCCGAGCATTGTTGGGTGTGACCCAAAAAGCATAAATAAATAAATAAATAATTAAATAAATAAATAAAGTGGAAGAAGGAATGAACAACTACCAAGGACAACTACCGTATCACCATTTGTATTATCCCCAAGAATTTTAAAATCCAATTGATAATGTAGATGTGTGCATGTATTTACACCATGAGAGTTCGGGTATTACTGTATATTTTGTTCACCTACATACCCTCAATATCTAGAACAATGCTTGATAAGTAAAAGCTATGCAAGAGGGAGTGCTCTACCTATTGTGCTATCACTCAGGGCCCATAAATGTTGCTTTCTTTTTTCTGGTTGTTCTTGTTGGGTTGTAGCTCAAATAAATAAATTATTTGTTGACAAAATAATGAGCAGAAATATAAGAAACCATAAAACATTTAGCATGATATCTAACCTCAAAAGAGGCTTGAGAACAAAAGACATTAAAGTGGAGATCTGGCAATACCACACAAGAGGAAAGAAGGCGGCGAGTGGGATTATAAATAATCAAGTAACGATTCAAGGAAAGAGAATTGGGTGTGTTTAGGCACTAAAAACAAGTTAGTGGAGTGTTGCTGCAGGTCTGGGGACACGTTTATGCAAGCCCTGATACCAGGAGTCTCCTGTATGGGAATTGTGTTTCGTCAGCGTGGAGTTAAAAACTACTCTACTATGGGTCTTTAGTGAGTCTTACTGGAAAAAAATGATCCTTCTTTCCTGGCATCAAATAAATAATTTATTTTGGTTGAAGAGCTGAAGTAGTTGGGGAGTAGGGAGGAGTGAGAAGCAGGATTGAAGCAGCAGATTAGAGGTGACATGGAAAGAGTGGTGGAGGGTCTCTGCTACATGGTGGTGGTGGTGATGGAGAAGTAACCCAGTGTGTCAAAGCCGTAAATGTCAACACTATTGTAACTAGGTCATTTAATCTAAATAATAACAAACTTGTAAAAATTCATAAATAAGTGCCCCCTCCCCCAAAACAAACAGCAAGCAAAATGAAACAACATAGTCAGGACCTTACCAAAGATTAAGGCCAGTTTAATGTGAGTTCTGCTCCCCTGACTGTTAGGACAAAATTCCAGCCCTACACAGTTGGGAGTCTGCATTGGATGACATTGGGTGCTATGTCTTTGGATGCCTTATCTTTGTGTCACTGATTTTTGTTTTTGTGTTTAGGCCCACTTGTGGTACTCAGGACTTAGTCCTGGCTCTGTACTCAGGGATCTCTCCTGATGGATTCAGGGCACCATAGCACCCCTGAGTCTCAGGGCTGGGTGGCTTCCCTTGTCTGTGCTGGGAATTGAATTAAGAGTGACTACATGCAAGACAAGTGACCTACCTGCTGCACTATTGCTCCAATTGTATAAATATTACTCCTTTTTTTGGTTGGTTTGCTTGTTTTGTTGTTTTTGAGCCAGACCTGGTGGTGCTCAGGGCTTATGCCTGGCCCTGGGCTCAGGCGCTACTCCTGATGGTGCTTATGGGCCCAAATAGGTGCTTAGAATGAACCCCAGGTCAGCTGCAGGCAAGGCGAGTACCTTTCCTGCTGTTCGGCATATCCTGCCCCAAGGGTTCCTGGTTTCCTTTCTGTTATTATCTCTGTTCTTCCCTTTCTTGGAGGACAGGGAAAGGACTAATTCTGCTCAGATTCCCTGATCTTACTGAGTACAAAGTTATGCACATCATTTTACATTCAGTGATAAATTGAATTAAGCATGGCAAAGCACAGATAAAAAAAATCCAGTAAAAGCAATTGCTCATTTTTCTGTTTCTCTGTTACCCCCAGTCTCCTCTGTACCTCCTGTTTATGCACCAGTTTTTTCCATGTCTCCTCCCCAAATCCTCAGATATCCTGACCCTCTGCTAATGTAAGAAAGAAATCTAAGTGCCCTTTACTTCCCCTTAGTTGATGCTGGCAGAGCACCAACCAGAGCTGAACTGTGTGTGAGATTTTGAGCATCTAACTATAACAAATAAATGATTCTTTGTTTTCAAAGAGTCACTATTATGTGGAAAGGTCAAATATTAGATTTAAGTATAAAAGTATGATATAATTCAAATTGTGATGTAGGTTGTCTAGGAATGGTAGAGAGCAGATCACAGGTGATTTATTCTGGATGGAAATCTAGGTCATCTGAGTTGAGATTCACAAATAGAGGTAGAATGTTTGGAAACAACTCACATGCCCAGCATTGGGCCGTAGAAAGTACAGTATATAATATTTATGGATACTATTACACTCTAGGAAAACCGGCACAAAAAACTTGCCTTTTGCTGTGTCATGAATAGAGTTATGCATGCAAAATAAATCAGAAAGAGAAAGACAAATAAAAGATGATTTTACTCATTTGTGATATACAGAGAAAGAAAGCAAAAGAAGGGCCAAAGATCAATGCAAACAAACCCTTTATACTCAGCAAAACTGAGGTTACCAAGGGGAAGTTGGAACTGAAAATTGTATACTCCTAAAACATATAATCATTTATGCTTTTGTAAGCCAGTACCACCAAAATAAAAAAACAAGTAGAAAATTTAGATGATTAAAATAACATCACAAGATGAGTAAAAAGTTTCATTAAAAATAATTTCTAGATATAGGTAGCTTCAGAGTTGGGGAGAATTTACCTCACCAAAATAAAGACAGGTACTACAGAGCCACAGGTGAGTCCCTGTCATTGGGCAAAGAAAGTAGATGGGGCACAGTGGAGTGAGTTGGGCAAGATACAAGAGACTGGTTAGACAGAGACTTTAGACCATCCAGGATTTTTTAGGTTAAAAAATCCCAAATCTCATATTTAGCTTAATGGAACTCCCCAAGGAGTTTTAGGCAGAGAATGACGTAATATTCATGTTTTTTTCACAAGACCATCCCAGCTGCTGGCTGGAGAACAAGTGGAAAATGCAAACCGGAACATGAGCGTGGCAGCCCAGTGAGCACCAGGAGCACCTGGGAGCTGAGGAGGGAGAAAGGATGGAGGGAAGAATTTCAGAGTTACAGGAGGCGAGAACGGCTCCTAGTGTCCAGACTGAATGAAACAAGGCTCCGTCACACACTTTGTCCTTTTCTTTTTTTGGAACACAGGTGGCAGAAATTTTGTCCCCGGTTAGCAGCGAGGAAGCTAAGCAATAGTTTTTGATGTGTCCTGAGTCTCAGAGCTGGGTGGCTTCCCTTGCCTCGTCCAAGCCTCTCTTGCTGAGCCGAAGGTTTGGGGGCAATGGGGCCTGTCACAGCTCCAGCTGCTCCAGCTTGCAGGAAGGGTCTTCTTCAGTGCTGCAAGTTCTCTGGCTGCCCATGCACAGTCCCTGCCACCCGCCCCCACTGCTTCTACCTCACTTTTTACTTAATGACTCTCATCTCCAGAAAGTTCCTCCCAAAACCTACAATGGCCGCCATTACAAACTCCTCATGTCTGGTGATAACTTTTTATGAGGTTTTTATTCTTTACAATATATTAAAGCCATATTTTTGCCAGGTTTTTACTTCAGTTTATTTCCTGTCCTTGGATCCCTCTCTCCCTCTCCCATCCCCCACCCCCTTACCTGAACAGGCTTTGCACTGGAGATGTTTAATTCTGCTTTAATCCCAATTCCCTGAGGGACATGAAAGCAGCTTTACGAGCCCATAAATCCAAGAAGATAAAGTGCATTTTTATTAGTTGTGTTGGCATCAAAGGGGAAAAAATGGAATCTAATGTGAAGTAGTCAATAATGAATTTGCTTAATAGCCTTCTCATCACCTGAGCTGTGCTCACTGGAGGCAGTGGCTCCGGGCGGGTCTCTGGGCCTGGCAGCCTTCCTGGGATCAGGCAAGGGTTGCCACTGTATCTAACCGAGTTTGGATTTATTTATTTCTCGCAAATAGGAAGATAAGGGATATCTTCCAAATGCATCTAGGAGGTTCGAGGGCTTGAAAGGGCAGCCAGGCTCCTGTCCTCTTGAACTCAGCCTGAAGAGATCTATGTCTTATCCCTGACTGCTGCCTTCATGACAGATGTGCGGTCAGTCAGGTTGGTCAGACACCACGTACAAGGAAGGTGTGCCGCCTCAGGGAACAGGCACCTTGGCAGGGCCAGCGCTTCAGCCCCTATGGGTAGGTGCGCACTAATGGGTGTTCCACAGAAAAATTGGTCTAAATTTAGACTCACTTTTAGTACTAGTTCCCCAAGGTCATTCAGCTGATCTGGGAGTGAGTGTGGGGCCAGGGACACGGTGACACACACCTGTTTCAAGAGGTGAATGTGGGGTCAGGGGCATGGTGACACACACCTGTCTCAAGAGGTGAGTGTGGGGTCAGGGCGACACACACCTGTCTCAAGGGTGGTGTGGGGTCAGGGGCGCGGCCACACCTGTCTCAGGGTGAGTGTGGCATCAGGGGCTGGCAAACCCTGTCTCAAGGGTGAGTGTGGGGTCAGGGGCACGGTGACAAACACCTGTCTCAAGAGGTGAATGTGGGGTCAGGGCGCGGCGACACACCTGTCTCAGAGGTGAGTGTGGGGTCAGGGGCCGACACACACCTGTCTCAAGGGTGAGTGTGGGGTCAGGGGCCGGTGACACACCTGTCTCAAGAGGTGAATGTGGGGTCAGGGGCGCGACACACCTGTCTGAAGAGGTGAGTGTGGGGTCAGGGGCCGGCGCACACACCTGTCTGAGGGTGAGTGTGGGGTCAGGGGCCGGTGACAAACACCTGTCTCGGGTGAATGTGGGGTCAGGGGCGCCACACCTGTCTCAAGAGGTGAGTGTGGGGTCAGGGGCGCGGTGACACCACCTGTCTCAAGAGGTGAATGTGGGGTCAGGGCACGGCGACACCCCTGTCTCAAGAGGTGAGTGTGGGGTCAGAGGCACGGCAACACACACCTGTCTCAAGAGGTGAGTGTGGGGTCAGGGGCATGGCGCACACACCTGTCTCAAGAGGTGAGTGTGGGGTCAGGGGCACGGTGACACACACCTGTCTCAAGAGGTGAGTGTGGGGTCAGGGGCACGGTGACACACACCTGTCTCAAGAGGTGAGTGTGGGGTCAGGGGCACGGCGACACACACCTGTCTCAAGAGGTGAGTGTGGGGTCAGGGGTAAGGCAACACACACCTGTCTCAAGAGGTGAGTGTGGGGTCAGGGGCAAGGTGACACACACCTGTCTCAAGAGGTGAGTGTGGGGTCAGGAGTACGGTGACAACATCTGTCCAAGAGGTGAGTGTGGGGTCAGGGGGCACGGTGACACACACCTGTCTCAAGAGGTGAGTGTGGGGTCAGGGGCACCACGACACACACCTGCATCTCACCTTTGCTCTGTGGCTACAGGCTCAGGTGTGGCAGTTGCTCTCAGAGAGCTTTTCATCTACCTTCCCCTTCTCTTTGTCCTCCCCCTGCTCTTTCTTCTTCCCTTTCTTTCATGCATGTCTCAGTTATCCTAGAGAAACAAGCCTCTTTCTAGAGCAAATACCCACATTCTGGAGAGAATATTGCCAGGGCAGCCTCTGATTCCCAATGGATAGACATTGGCAGCCTTTCATGCAATTTACAAATAATACTAAAGCTCCTGGTAGTGATGGAGTTTTTAAGGATCCTTGGGGTTGAAATAGAGATTTCTTTTCTCCCTTTGTCACAAACAAGGATGTGAAGGAAGTGACCATTGGCTCATATCACTCAGCCACTAGATGGCAGTGGCCCAACATGGAAAAACTTGAGCAGGCAATTCCAAGACCCCAGCTCCCACACTGTGTGCTAGCACTGGCTGGGAAGGGTGCGGTGAGCAGAGCGAGGGCCCACATAGAGCTAGGGCAGGAGGCAGGCAGCACTCTCGGGAAATGGGCTATGGCTGTCGACAGGCCCTGTCCTGGAATTTCAGTTCTGTTTAGGCCTCTGGTACTCCACCAAGGGGGTGTTTCATGCCTCAAAGCTGACTCTCCCCACACGCCTCCCCAGAAAGGGCACAGTTCTGAGGTTTGCTTTAGGTTGAGGTTAGCATTCTCTACCGTGAGAATTGAGGGGTTGCACCAAGCTGTCATTCTGCTAATCACGAACACTGGCAGGCATGGTGGTAGGTGGTCAATAAATATTTGTTGAATTGAGCTTAATTGAATAGTTTCTGTCATTCAGGACTTTATAATCTAGTGAGAGAGGGAAAGAGAGACCTTGGGAAGCAATTACAGAATAATTTAGTGCAACACTGTGACTGTCAGTGTGCTGGGCTTTAGAAAACAAAGTGATCACATAAGTCTGGTGGAGTCTGAGCTGAGTTTGAAGCGCTAGTAAGACATTTCCACATAGCTGGGAAGGGCAGGAGAGAGACTACGCACAATCAGGCCATTTTACCTGCAGAGATGTTTATGCCATAATTATCAAGATGAAGGGGTCAAGTTTGGGAAATAGGTACTTGAAAGTCAGGATAAAGTGATTATTCTTAGGAAGAAGCAGTGGAAAGTGATGGCAAGCTCTGGAAAATAATGACCTGCTGGGGCCCTGGAGACGAACCAGAGCACATGCCTGGCAGATGGACACGCCCAGTTCAATCTCTGGTACCATATGGACCTTTGAGCATCTCTAGAATTTCTCTGGCTGAGAGAGAGATACCAGGAATGCCCTTGTGCATTCCTTGGGACCCACCTCACTCTTCTACTCCCTAAAAAAAGAATAAATTGCAACATATACTTATGGACTCTCCTAAATGAGAGGTCACTAAAGATAAGATGGTGGGTCCTCTCTCTGCAGCTCACTGAAGGATCAGTGTGATATGTAGCATCAATAACTGTTCAGTACATGTGTAACTCAAGGGCAGTATAGCAGAAGCCCAAGGACATGGAGTCCAGGCTGAGATCCTCAGGGTGCCTGGCTCAGTGGGGAGCCAGCAGAGCGAACACCACCCACGCCCCACTTTTTGAGGGCAGCTTTGTTCATGGGCTCAACAGTGCATGTGAGATGTAATCACAAGCCTGAGATAGCACAGTCTATGTGCTCTGCACATCTTATTTGGTTGATCCATTTAGTTGACAAAGCTTAAGAAATACCTACACCTCTGCCTCTTCTACTTGGTCGTAGAGATTTCTGCCGTCTTTGAATGTCAGTGCAGGAGGCAGGAGGCTGTGAGCTGGTTCATCCCGGCAGGGGAGCATCCAGGGTGAGTCGTTCCAGGACAGCCTCAGCCCAATGCTCTGGGGAGTGAAATGTAGAAATGCTTTTTGGCTTCCTGCTGCAATCCAAGTCAAGGGCATATGCCTGGCAGATAATACTGCATTTCAAATGCCTTCATCTGACTCCATGATTTTTGATTTCTACTCTAAAGTGATTTCATCCATTTATAGTTGACTTAGCGGATGAGTGGTGGTGATGCCATTATTCCACAGATGGAGTAATTTGGATGGACTTCTCCCCTCTACTGCCCAAGCTATGTGGACAGGGGATGCAGAAAAGGTCTGAACCCCACATGTCAGCACGCCATTATGCAGGCAATGAGGCCAAGTAGGACTAGGGCAGGCACTTGGAGAGTCAGGAGACCCTCCAGCTCCTGCTTCCAAACAGATCTCCAGAGACCATGCTGCATCCCCCTTAAGGCTGGGAGGAGACTGATTCCTTGTGTCTTGGAGTCAGGTCACTGGCTAGTCAGTGTAAAGCGAGGGTGGAGGAGATATAAGGGATCTGGCCAAAGTGTAGTCAGTTGTCAGACCACAAACATTTATTGAATATCTGCTTCCCTGCAGAAGAGTGAGGCATGATTTCCGACCTGGGGAGAGAGGGACAGTAAATAGCTGCAGTGTGTGTGTGTGTGTTTATAGATTGTGGGTATAATCTAGTTCTAGGAGACTTTGAAGGGAAGAGCAAACCTTTTCTTTTCTGGGGCAGTGGCATCAGAGTGGCAAAGACTTTGAACTGTGCGAGAGAACTCATATCACTGATTTGGGTCGGGATGGAACAGGCAATTATTGTGCATGCTTGGCATGGAGCCTTGGAATGTGCTGCTGTTGCTGCTGCCTCCTGAGTCTCCTGATGCAAAAGCTGCATAGAAACATTTCTTACGTTTCTGTGTTTCTAAACATTGCTTCAGCACGTGTGCGTAGGTGATTCTGGGCTCATGGGTCACGAGGTCTCATCCTTCCCAACCCTCTGGACTGTCTAAAGTCCAATGTAGAGTCTTTCTTCTCATCATCAGTTCTTCAATTTAGTATCTTTCCTCTAGCCCAGGTTCCAGGACAGAGAGAGAGAGAGAGAGAGAGAGAGAGAGAGAGAGAGAGAGAAGAGAGAGAGGTTTGTAATTGCTCCCTTAAATCATTTCCCCCGACGTTAGGGACCAGTTTGAGAATATGTATTGCAAATTTGGCAGGATCTGATGCTCAAAACAGCCAAATGTAGCTGGAATTGCCTTGCACAAGTGATACCAAAGAGTTTGTGTCTTGATATTGGAGGGTTTGTATTTTCCAGAGACAGTGACATATCAATGTGCCCTGCAAAGAGTAAAAAGCCCAAGAACAATAATGAAAGGATCAGATAAAATAGCTACTACTTAGTTAATGTCCTAAGTCACCAAGAAGAAAGCCATAAGACAAAAGGAAGAAATAAAATTAATATTTATCTATGGTATCACAGGTTTCACAATGGGGGAGGAGTGATAAACAAAGGGAAGCATTAAAAAGATGAAAACAGTGGTGTGGGAGGAAGCTCAGGGATGCTGTTCTCAAGCACAGAAAATAAGTCTGTGAAAGCAGCTAGCATCATTCCCAGGTGGGAGTTGGGGTCTTTTAATAGATCCAGGCCTGGCTTGGCCACCAAATTAATCCCACTGGTCAGAGGGCACCAGACATTCAAACTTGACTCACATTCAGCCACTGAGCACTGACTGAAAACCTATGTTGGAGACATGGGGTCAGACACTTTATTTGCATGCTAAAATTTAATTTTTATGATCACCTGGTCTGAGATATTATCTTCTATTAGGTGTTACCTAAGGTTCCAGGATGGTTTAGGAACAGTGGCAGTTTCCTTTTTCTGTTTTAGTTGTTTTGAAATCCTGGAATATTGTGAGATACATTGGCTTTAAGGGTAGATGCCAGAAGGACACTTTTTTATGTTCGAATCATCTCTCCTCTCAGATACTCTTTTACTGGATAATTGATGGCTAATTATTCCCTGATATGCCAAATACCAGTAACAATTATAGACCTCATACCAGAATGGATTGAGGCTCTTTATGCTCCTGGAGCAAGCAGATGCCCTTGGGCTCTACTAGCATGAGACAGGATATATGGAGATGTTACTGGGGCCTGCTCGAGCAAATCGATGATGAACAGGAAGACAGACAGTGAATGATTCCCTTTCCCTCTGTTTTTCATAGTGAAGAGATAGAAGTCAAGCAAAGTATGAAGTTGTATAATGAATGCAAGCAGAAATAAGCAGGGAGGTTGAGGATCATTAAGACGGAGATAATCATACCAAAAAACAGGGGTTTGTGCATGACCTTTACTCCATGGGACACCCCCAAATGTTACATGTTTTGCTTGAGTAGCTGAAACTATCCAGCTGTTCACCAGGCTTAATTATTTTCCTTTTTTGCTGTTTCTAACCTCCCTGAAGGTCAGGGAAATACCCAGACAGAAGCCAGTGAAATGTGGGCATGAGTGGTGTGTGCTACTTCCTGTCTCAGCTAGTAAACATCTCTCACTTATGGATTCCATACTCCTTCCTTTTCCACAGTGCCTCTAGAAACCACAGACCAATTATGGTATTACCACAGATGGAAGGAGCTTGGCTATTATCACAGTGAGAGAAAAACTTTCATATGTGGAGAGGGCTTTAACTACTACATAGCAAGCATGAGCTTAGCTAACTTTGGTTATAGAAGTAAATAAAGAAATATATTTATATACATATATGACAATTTGTAGAATATATATTTAAACATTCAAGTATGAAGAACATAAAGATGTATTGAAATAAAAATACATAACACATATAATTATAGAAAAGCAAGTTGGAAGCCAGAAAATCCCTCAGAATGTAACGACTTCAGTTACATGGCACACGAACCAGGAAGGCAAGTCCTAATAGAACAGCCTTGACTATGGCTCACAATGTACAGTGTGCTTGAAATAGCTCCTGTAGTTGGGGTGCTTCTACTTGAGTATTTTCTTCGCTGCATTCCTTGCTCCAAATGACCTAGAGTAGGACCCTTCTCTTCTTTGTAAATTGTATGTGATACCTAGGGTCTTCTTGCTGAAAAGGAAATAGTGGTTTGCAAAGATGATTTTTGTACACATTGGTTTCTATGTAAAGAGTTATTATCAAACATAAATCAGATTGAGCTGGGATTCAGAAACTCAGTAAACATCCAGGAAGCTACAAGTGACCATTTTCGGTCTGACATTTGCTTTCAATGATCCCTGTTAGTTTATCCCAAATGATCTCAAATGGTAATAAAGTCTTTATTTGAAATATAACAGGAAGTAGATAAAACTTTTCATATTAGAAAAATTAAAGAATGATCATTTTATTTTTATTTTTTATTTTTTATTTTTTGCTTTTGGGTCACACCGGCGATGCTCAGGGGTTTCTCCTGGCTCTGCACTCAGGATTACTCCTGGCGATGCTCGGGGACCATGTGGGACGGGGACGACCCGGCCGGCGCCATGCAGGCAACGCCTACGCTGGGCTACGCCGGCCCCAAGAAGATCTTTTAAAGTCAGAAATATTTAACCATTAGTTTCCTTGATCTTTCCTTGCCTAATTCATTTGAAGAGTTATCAGTTAAAGATAAATTCAGAATCATGATAAACTAGCAGTGTTATTGGAAAAGATGAGTCAGACTAAGTAAAATCAAACTTAAACATTTTTTAACAGTAGTGCACAAGACGAAGTATAGGTTATTAAGGGAGTTTGCAAAAGCAGTTCTGCCAACAGTGTCTGTGTGCTGGGAATAGACACTCAACCAGAAATACAAAGTTTCCACTCCACAGGGAAGACAATGTGCAGTAAGAGAATTTGATGTCAGGTAAAAATAGACAACAATCATTGCACCCTGCTATGTTTCTTACTAACTCATTTAAACTTTGTTAGAGTTTTATAGGTAAGTGCTATTGCTCAATCTACATTTTACAGATGGGAAAAACTAATGCACAAAGAGTTTCCTTGTTAAAGTTAGGGCATCTACTTTCTTCCCCTTTCCTTCCCTTTATTGTTGTGATGACCTGGGGTCAATGCACACTTGTTTATGTTGCTTGAATACTAAATGCAGTGCATTCCAGGGGTTACATTCTTTGTGATGCTCACAAATATATTGGTTGCAGAGCTTGTTCACCTGGGGTGTGCTCACCCTCACTTGGTTTTTCAGCAGAGATTGCACACTTTTTATATAGTACCAGGAACAACCAATTGTGGTGCTTTCAGAATGGCATCTGAGACGTGGGGTGTTGATAGAGATCAAACTAGAGGCTTCTTGCTCTCAAGTCAAGTGCTTTATCATTTACAGTTTCCAGCTTTGAGGAGCTTACACGTAATAACTAATATAAAGTCTCTTTTCAGTGGTAAAGGTTACAAAGGACATAAGTTGGAGAGTAAAACATAATGGAGAGAAAGTGGCTAATTAGAATGCTTAAGAAGAGATGACATTTAAACAAAACTTGAGTGAAGAGAGGAAGTCAACTTGAAAATATGCAAAAATTTGTGTTCTGTCCAGCCCTTTTGGAAAACAATATAGACATTCCTCCGAATATTAGATATTGGGCTCTCATTTTACCCAGCAATGCCACTCCTGGGAATATACCCTGGAGACCCAAAAACACACAACAGAAACACTATCTGCACTTCTAAATTCATCACAGCTCTAGTCACTATAGTCAGAATCTGGAAACAACCTAAATGCCCGAGAACAGAAGACTGGATAAAGAAACTATGGTCCATCTACACAATGGAATACTATGCAGTTGTCAGAAAAGACAAAGTCATGAAATTTACCTGCAAATGGATGGACATGGAGATTATCATGCTGAGTGAAATTAGTTAGAAGGAAAAGGTCATATATAGAATGACTGAACTCATTATTGGGATAGAAATATTTACCAGTGTTCTACTAATTGTGGGAAATGTTAATGCTAGACTAGAACTCAGCATTGACTGTACACAAAGAGATTTACATGATAAACCCAAATGTCTGAAGGGAAGCCACAATGTGGGGAATGTGGGACATTGGTGGTGGGAATGGGGCACTGGCGGAGGGACGGGTGATGGAACACTGTATGACTGAGACCCAATTATGAACATCTTTGTAATTGTATATCTCATGGTGGTATAATAAAAAATGAATAAAAATTGTATTCTGGGTAGAGGAATATAAAGTGGATGGACCTTGAGGTGGGTCTTGAGGGAAAGCAAGAAGAGAGGATTCAATTAACTGATAAGCAAGAAGGAAAATGATACGATTAAGGCAGAACGGTGGATGGGCCTGTATTGTGAAGGACCCTGGCTGCCATGATAAAGATTTGGGCTTCTGAACAAAGACTTGTGGAAAACCACCTCTGAGAAAGAGTAATAGTAGAATTTCTTGTGCATTTAGAAGTTATGGACCATTCTGGCTGCTCTGCATGTGGCAGGAGTAAAGGTGGCAGCAGAAGAAACGCAGGAGGTTGAATGGAGTCTTTTGCAATAGAGTGTGTAAGAGTAGCCGAGATAGGCTCACAATATCAATGCTGACTTTGAAAGTAAGGAGTAAAGAAAATCCCATCTTGGTTTATCTTTTTTTTTTCAGTTTCTATGTCATTTTTTTTTAAAATTTTTTTAAATTTATTTTATTTATTTTTGACAATTGAGTGGTCGAGAGGAGGCGGCAGTGTCGTTTGCTGAAATGACAAAATAGAAGTCTGATATTGTGATGGAGATCACTAAAAGTGGAGATATTTTTATCTCCACTTTTTACATATCTTGGATACATCCATATCCAAGTGGAGGTACGAAAACAAAAAAAGTAGGTGCTCACATTTTGAATTCAGAGGAGGAGATAATAGTGATGTTTGTTTTATAATCCCAACATGGATGAATGAGATTTCTCGGTAACAAAATAATAGATGAGAAACATGATCCAGATGTTAACATTGGATTTTAGCAAGAGAAGAATCCAGCACAGGGGGCCTACAGAGGGCACAGTGAAGTACAGGAAAAACAGAAAGCAGGTTTTAGAGATCAGGACACGAAAGAAGAATTTTAATAGAATAGCATTCATAATATATTAATACTGCCTTTAGGGTCAGTAAGGAGACTGATAATTGGCTTTGTATTTTATAATATGGAATTTGTATAAATTATAACATTTGTAAATTAACTTAAATTACTTAGTATAACTTATAAATGATAAAATTTATATTTGGCAATATAGAACATGCCAAGTCCATGTTTTCTATAGAATAATGGGATATGCCTGTTTTGAAAGCACATTTTGGAGTAAGATTGAAGTAGCCAACAGCCACCAACTCTCACTCATGTTACCAGTGGCAGCTTTGAGTCACTACGGCTCTTTCATGTAGCTTCAAATCCCAGAATGAGGAAGTCTCAATGTGGAGTTTTCTTGACCCATTAGAGTACAATTGTGGGTGAAAACATGGTACACCTACTAGAAGTTTTTTGTTTGTTTGTTTTGTTTTTTTAGGTCATTCCCAGCAATGCCCAGGTGTTACTCCTGGCTCTGTACACAGAAATTACTCCTAGCAGTGCTCAGGGGACCATATGGGATGCTGGGGATTGAACTCGGGTTGGCTGTGTGCAAGGCAGACACCCTACCCGCTGGACTATTGCTCCGGCCCAACATCTGCTAGAGGTTTTTGATCCTGTCTTATACTATGTTCAACCTCTAATCCCACTGGATAAAGCAACTATGTCTAGGCCTCCTAATGGGATAGAAAATATGCTACAACACAGAAGGGACTGCTGGATACAGGGCAAACAACTATGACACACTATCATTTCACAGAGAGAGGAAGAATCACTAATTGGGAACTATAGTTAAGTCTTATATAAAGAGAGCTAAAGAGTAAATAGAAAGTGAGTTAACAAAAGGGAAAGAAAAAACTTGCTATGAGTTTTACTATTCAGAGAACAAAATCTCCATAAAAATCTAAGAGTCTTACTCTATAGGGAATAAGCAAATAGGGTCATAACTGAGAAGGAACTAAGATCTAGGGAATTAAACTTAAGCAGAAGAAAGGTTGACCACAGGGAAAAGTCTTATAGGATTCTCTAGACAAAAGGAAGAGGATGTCCTTTAGGAAGAGTTTGTCCTCTGTGACAAATAACAAGGATAGATCTAATTGGCACAAAGCCTGTGAACTCTATAGGAAGAGAAAGAATTTCTCTGGTTGTATGTTCTCAGTGATACAGGAAATTACTGAAGAATAAGAAGGTATAAAGAGGTAATAGATTTTTTTTTATTTTTTGCAAGTCTCTTTATTTTTTTTTTTTGCAAATCTTTTTTTTTCCAGAGTGGAAAAAGTCAATTTATTTTAAAAACTTAATGCTCTTTTCACAATTTATTTATTTATTTTCCCCCCCAATCTTTTATTTATTTATTTATTTTAAATTTAATTTTATTATTATCCCCCAAATATTATTACATCATTTTAGACATACAATTGAAAGATGCTCATGTAGAGTTTTGGTTCTACAGTGTTCCAACAAGCATCCCTCCACCCAAACCCATCTCCCATCACCAATGTCCCCACCTCCCTCCCCCTCCCACACCTCAACTACTTGGCGGGTTCTGTATGTCATTTCTTTCCTCTTTATATCTCCTTCCCACCAAACTTTCCTGCTCTTCGTAGAATGCATTGCATTAAAAGACATTACTGTTTCACTATTTTAGTGGACCTGGCTCCTGGGCGGGGCCACCAGGCTCGACAAAATGGAGAGGGGAAAGGGGCGACCCCTGCCTCCATCTGCCGAATTACCAGTGATTCCCGCTTCTGGGAACCGCCTACCTGGGCTCAAACTGGTTTTGCTCTGTTAATCTGGTCGTGAGGCAGTTTCCCAGCGTCCGGACAGCGAAAATGGTGGCTAGTGTGATGGGCAAGTCTCATCCGGCTGCTTCCGGGACCCCCAGAGGCGATGGCCCACTCCCAAAACCCATCTGCCCTCCTCGGGGCTCCATAGTCAGCTGGGCCCGGCGCGAGCCGAGTTCCAGCCTCCCCAGCCGCTTGTGAGGCTCTGGATGCTATCAGTAATAGATTTTTTGAGAAGTAAAAGTTTGTGAAACAATCACCACTCAGATCATGAAATGATTACCAGTACAAGTGCTTTGTATTACTGAAAATTAAAAACAACTGCCAACCCATCTGGGGGTTTACGGCCATAGTGTTAAGGTGATAGAAATCAAGGAATTTCATGTTTTTTAAAAATTTGATTTATCCCATACCTGAGATACAGGTATGTAGTACGTGGAGAGATGATTTAATAATAAGTTAGTTATTTTCAGGATGCTCAGAGAGGGGCACAACAGGTTAGTTCTTTTATTGAATTGATTAATTTAACTTAATGACCATGGAGAGAAACATGAAAAGTGTGATTGACTGTGAGCATAGGTTTTATGACTTTGAAATTATGAAAAATTAAAAAAAATTCATGGTCCAGAGAGATAGTACAAGAGGTAGGGAGCTTGCCTTATATGTGCTCAATCTGGGTTATATTTCTTGCACCACATGTGGTCCACCAAGTACCTCCAGGAGTGATCCCTGAGCACAGGGTAAGCTCCACGCACTGTCAGGTGTGGGCCAAGATAAAGTAAATTGGAATGTTGGCGATAATGGTCAGTTGAATATTTCACATTAGGATATTATAGCTGGTGGAGTTAATGAGATCTATGTTATGAGCATGGGAGTAATTGACTGAGGTGGGGTTAAGGTGATTACTGATCTTGTTATTGAAATCAATGTCAGTCACTTAGAATACGGAGGTTGAAATGTATCAAATACAGAAGCTGCTGAGAAGATGAGCTGAAGGTGTGGCTCCGTCTAAAGTAGATGCCTTGTACACATGGAACAAGCACTGGAAAAAATGAAAACATTCCAGAAGGGATGGTAAGGGCAGAGAGAGGAGAAAGGATTATAAGTAAGCGCAATGAAACATGGCAGGTAATGAGACAGGCTGGCATGTATGGGCATGGCAGGAGGGAAAAGGGGATATTGGTGGTGGGAAATGTCCACTGTTGGAGGGAGGGGTGTTGGAACATTGTATGACTGAAACCCGATGAACAGCCGTATAACTGTATCTCATAGCCATTCTTAAAAAACTATTTATAAAACACAGCAGGTATTATCAAGTAAAAAAAAGTGCCTGAATCTTACAGGCATGTTCTAAAGATGTCTTTTCTTTTGAACTGTGTTGAGAAAGGTAAACCCCTGATGGCTCAGTGGAAGTGTTTTAACAGGGGGCTTCCCAGTAGCTGGGTACACAGAGGTTGAATGGTAGGTCTGGGATCTCAAAGAGGACTGTGTCCTTACATTTGCGTCCATCCAGCTTCCTGACTGCTAAGGCACCAAGGGTGCTGATGGATATGGCCAACTATGAGAAGAGATGGTGTCTTCCCATGGCAAGGTAACAATAGTCAAGGGCAATATAGGGATACAGGCAGATGCCTTGATGGTAGAGAGAAAGGGGCAGTTACATGTACATGTGCTAGTGGTGGTGAAGACAAGACAAGGCAAGATCTTGTCATTCATCTCCAGGAAATGATCTACCTGTTTCCCATTCACCATACAAGTTTCCACAGTGCACTTTGCACGTCTGTGTATTTCGTAAAACCATTTCAATTTTTTTCTCTGCATTTGGGAGTGACCCTCCAAACTATGCTCAAGGTTCCATGAACCCCTTGTTGGTGATTCTTGGTTAGCCAAAAGGTAGTTCAATATGAGAACCCAAGGATGTGGGACAGCTTAAGACACATGTTGGGAATGATCAGTGCCATCTTGGTGGCCCCTGTGAGCCACCAAGGCATGACCACAGGCACTCCAGGACTATATCTGGCAATGATGGGGGGTCATGTGGTACATTAGATTCAGCTGGAGGTCAGCTATCATCATCCTAACCTCTGTACTATCTTACAAGTCCCAGACCATTCTGGTGTTAAATGAAAAATACTTGAAATGTGAGTACTCCAAAATCTTAGATGTAGGCATCTGCAGAAAGTCGGATCAAAGACACTTTATTTTTCTTTCATTTCTGGGGTCACATCTGGTGATACTCTGGGGATATTCATGGCTTGGTTCTTGAGGGATCACTTGTGGTATCAGGGATCAAAACTGGCAAAGCTCTGTAGTTGCTGGGTTCCTGAGAGGTAGCTCTACTCCTCCAATCCCCAGAGAGATTTTTTGATGGTATTATTTTTTAGATCACTTTATTACAGAATTCTGAGACAGAGCTGCCATTCATACTTGGAAATTTGATTCAGCAAACTGACAACTGTTTATGTTACAGATTCTCTAAAATACAGGTCCCCCCCAACTCTTATTGTTGTGTTTCGGTTCTTGAAGATGCTTATCCCTTAATTTTTTTTAATTTGCCCACTGGAATATGATAGAAAAACTTCCCTAAGTTATGGTTTTCTTTTTATTCTACCTCCCAGGGGTGATGCTTGTCTCTAGCTTGTGTATCAGTATATTCAGATCATACCTGGCAGGTGGTGAATAAGATTTGAGACTATAGAATCATATGGTTCTGAGTTGAGCCTCTGCTCAGGCAATTTCTTACTATTCCTTATTCCTTTCTGTACCTTGTTCTCTTCTTCAGTTTTAGAGGCACAAAGGCATGACCTCATGACCTCACTCACAGTACACAAGGAATAATGTGAGATAAAGGAAACATAATTCTGAGCAGAGTATCTGACACATGGAAAGCATTCAACAAGTTAGTGTTAATATGGTTATTATAATACAAATTATCATTATTAAAATAAAAGATTTTAATAGTTGCCAGCCACCTTTGAGTAGATCATAGTGATTGTACATCTTTTTAAAGAGGATGTACTCCTCTGTTCTAAAATCTTTCCAAACCATATTAAAGCTGAATATAAATTCACTCTAAAATATTTTAGTAAGGTTCGCATATATATATTTTTTTGTTTTGCTTTTTGGGTCACACCCGGCAATGCTCAGGGTTTCTCCTGGCTGTTCACTCAGAAATTACTCCTGGCGGTGCTCAGGGGACCCTATGGGATACCGAGGGATCAAACCTGGGTTTCTCCTGGCTATTCACTCAGAAATTACTCCTGGCGGTGCTCAGGGGACCCTATGGGATACCGAGGATCAAACCTGGGCAGGCGTGGGCCTGCTGCGTGCAAGGCAAATGCCCTATCCACTGGGCCATCTCTCCGGCCCCCTGGTTTGCATATTGACTAGAACTCTTGTGGTTTCAATATATAGAAAAATGATTCATATTAGCTTTAGTACTTGAAATGTAAAAGAGGCCAGAAAGTAGCGCAGTACTAAGGTGGTCACAGACCAGGTTGACCAAGAATGATTGAAAGGAGCCTCAGGCTTCCCTTCCTGAGAATCATTTGGGAAATTTCCACTCAAAATTAAAACAAAAAAATTAAAGTGACCAATTTTCCATAGGGAGAGGAACAGGCTCAGAATGACTTCTATCATATGTTAGATATAAAGAAGCTTCTTAGGGGAATATCAAATGCTCAAAGACAATAGAAACAAAGAGCAGGAGAACTGATCTTCAAAAGGAAGTTCTCACTGAGGTGGGGCTGGGGGGAGGCTATGTCAGGGAAGGGAACACCAATGCAATTATGGAAGGGAAGTGAGCTGCCAAAAGAGGCAGGCTGGGAGGAACGGGGAAACTGGAGACATTGGTGGAGGGTAGAGTACATTGGTAAAGACATTGGTTTGGGAACACTGTACACCTGAAACTCAATCACAAATATCTCTGTAACTTTGTAACTCATGGTAAATCAATAAAAATGTTTAAAAGTGATCTGTTTCCAAATAAGCAGTTGAAGAGAGCAAAAGACATAAACCAAAAATTTCTCTCATAATTTTATTTCTTTTTTAATTTCTTAAGTCAATTTCCATTTCTGCATCAGCTCCTTTCTCTCATGATTTTTTAACGAAGCATAGTCAAGAACCATCAGAGACTACAATCCTTGCATCTGAAAGCCACAGGAGAAAAAAAAAGTGATTTCTTTACCTCCAACTTGTGAAGAATTCCAGGAAGAATCCTAATTGGTTCAGCCTAGGTCACTGCTCAAGCAGGGGAGGAGAATCCCTGACTCCTCTACCAGAGCGGAAAGGGACCAATGCTCACAGTGGTTGCACTGCCTCTGAAGATGGTAAGGAGGTAAGAGCATGTTTATATGATTCCCTGTACCTAATGTCAAAATTCAGGAGACTGTGGCTTTTAAAATAGTCTAAAAATTTTGTTCAGCTAAGTATAGTCTCTATATAATGTCTAAGGTCTAAAGTTTGACTGCATCTGTTGGGAAAGCAAATGGGAGTCTGAAGACTCTTAGATTGTGATCTCAGGAATATTACTTAATCCCTTGTTTACATTGATTTTCTTATATGAAATGGAGATGGAAGGCACTCCTACCTCATGGAGTTGTTTGAAGATTAAATTATATAATTTGTGTGTTGCTGGTACACATGTGTGTTATGAACACACTGTCACATCATCATTACTTCCATAATTGGCTTAAAATCTAGGAACTGTCCATTGCTTGCAAATAAAGAGCTTCCTTAATGAGACCCATACAACTTTAATTCAAAGTAGCTTTTGCAGACGGCCTAGAAATTGGATCCAGCCCTGAGACTTTTCCCCAATTAGTGTCCAGATGATCTCATCTTGCATAGAAAGAATTGGGGGTGTGGTTAACCCACCTTATGAACTGTATGAACTGCTTTATGAAAAGAAGGAGTCAGTAAGATGGAGCATGAGATACTTTTAAAAGAACCATTGTTATTATGGTTGAGTAAAATTAGCCAGAAGGAGAGAGACAGATACAGAATGACTGCATTTATTTGCATGACATAAATATATATGTACATATTATGATACCAATATCCAAGGTCAAGTGAAACATGTGTCAGGAGGTCTTGTAAAAGGTGGAAATTATCACAAACGTGTGGGAGTCAGAGGCTAGGTAAGATATAAAATGGAACAGTGTGTTGAAACCAACCTAGAACTGAGCATTAAATAGAGGCAAAAGATACACATGACAACCCTTTAATGTATGTTCTGTAATCCATAGTCTGGAAGGGAAGGAAAAGAGAAAGAGATAGAGAGAAAGGGAAAGAAATAAAGAACCTGCCATGGAGACGGGCTGGGGAAGGGGGGAGGGAACTGGGGATATTGGTGGTGGGAGATGGGCACTGGTGGAGGGATGGGTGCTGGAACATTGTATGACCAAAACCCAAATATGAACTTTTTTAATTGTATATCTTTGTAATTGTATATCTCACGGTAGTATAATAAAATACTTTAAAAAAAAACCATTGTCAAGAGCTTACTTAGTGACAAACTGAAAAAAGGATTTTGGTTAAGTAACCATTAGAGGTTAACTGTTAGAGGTTAAGTAACAATATATCGGTGGGAGCAGGTAAATGCTCGGTGGGGCATCTTGGTCCAAATCCATCATAAATGGTGAAAGCAACATCTACGTTAACTGCGAAATGGAAGTACACAGAGATGACGACAGAGAACAGAGTAACTCCAGGGAGATACCCAGCAACATTAGGATTCTGTAATCTGCCAAAAGAAGTCTTTAGGGCAATAATCATTCTCAATGATTTGAAAATGACACTTGAGGAAAGAATCAATAAACTTGAAGAGAACTTCATGAAATTGTCCAAATACAAGTAATTGAAATTAAGAATGTAGTGGCAAGCCACAGAAGGAATACAGATAAAGCTGAAAAGCATATCATGCACTTAAAAATACAGTACACCAGCAAGAAAGAAGAGGACATGGAAAGTATAATGAGAAAAAAAATGAATAGAATATAAAGGAGATTATTGACACTGCAAAGAGAAGAAATCCGGAGCTCTGACCTCCGTCGCTATTCCAGAATCAAGGACGCTGTCTCGTTTGCCAAGGCATCAAAAATCAGATGGGCTGGACATGTAATGTGATTTGGAGACAACCGCTGGACTAGAGCCGTTACTAGAGCCGTCCTTGACTGGATCCCACGGAATGTCAAAAGATCACGTGGCCTCCCACCTATAAGATGGTCAGACTTCCTTGTCAAGACCCTGAAGGAACGGTTTGAGGCTCTTCATATTCCTGAATCAACCAGATGCCATTGGGCTACATTGGCACGTGATAGGGTCCAATGGAAATGTTACTGGTGCCCGCTCGAGCAAATAGATGAATAACAGGATTCAAGTGATCAAGTGATTGTCACTGCAAAGAGGAACATCTTTAGATCATAAGAATTGCAAAAGTAAAAGAAGGGAAGAATTCATTAGTGAATCCATCTGGACCTGGGCTTTTGTGTTTGGGCAGACTTTTAATTGCTGTTTCAGTTTCTTCAATTGTGATAGGCTTATTCAGGTATTGCAGGTCTTCTTGTTTCAGCCTGGGGAAGCTATAGGACTTCAGAAATTTGTCCATTTTTCCTAGGTTCTCTTGTTTCGTGGCATAAAGACTCTCAAAGTAATCTCTGATGATATTTTGAATTTCTGTGCTTTCTGTTATGATGTTCCCCTTTTCATTTCTGAATCTACTTATTTGAGATCTCTCTTTTCCTGTCCTTATGAGTCTTGCAAGTGGTGTGTCGATCTTGTTTATTTTTTCCCAAAGAATCAGCTCTTGGTTTCATTATTTTTTTTTTTGGGGGGAGGCGGATTTTAGCTCATTAATAACCTCTCTAAGTTTTATTATTTCCTTCTTTCTGCCTGGGTTGGGCTCCTTTTGTTGTTCTTTTTCTAAGATTTGGGGCTGTGAAGTCACATTATTTATGAGGGCTCTACTTCTGTCCTAATGAATGCTTGCAGAACTATGATTTCCCTCTTAACACTGCTTTCACTGTATCCCACAAGTTCCGATAGTTGATGTCTTCATTTTCATTTCTTTCCAGGAATCTTTGGATTTCCTGTTTGATTTCGTCTATGACTTGCTGCCTGTTCAGCAGTGAGCTGTTCAGTTTCTAGGTGTTTGGTTTGACTCTCTGTTTTTGTGTGTGGTGAACTTCATTTTCAGGGCATCGTGGTCTGAAAAAAATAGTTGACACAATTTCTATTTTTTTATTTTATTGAGATAGACTTTGTAGCTCAGCATGTGATCTATCTTGGAGAATGTTCCATGTGCACTGGAGAAAAATGTGTATTCGGCTTCTTTGGCATGAAAAGTCCTGTATATATGTAACAGCCCTCCTTCCATTTCTTCCTTCAGTAGCAATATTTCCTTGGTGATTTCAGTCTTGTTGATCAATCGTTGATAGAGCAGTGCTGACCCAAAAATTGTGTTGCTGTCAATGTTTTCTTTGAAATCTATTAGCAATGTTTTAAGCATTTTGCTGGCCTGTCATTGGGTGCATATATTTTTTAGGAGTGTCCATCCCTATCTCTAATTAATTACTTTAGACTGATTGCTATTTGGTATGATATAAGTAGGTCTGTCCCGAATTTATTTTTCTTTTTGTCTACCATTGTCTGTAGGGTTGTTTTCCATCCTTTCACTCTGAGCCTGCTTTTATTTGTCCTACGAATTTGGTTGTATTTCCTGTAATCAGCATGTAGATGAGCTTTGTTTTTCTGAACTATCCAGTCACTAAACAGCTTTTGATGGGAGAGTTTAGTTCAGTGACATTCAGAGGATTAACGATATAAAGGACTGTGTTGCATTTTAATGTGTGCGGTTGTTATTTCTTTATTTGACTTTTGCTTTTTTATAGATGGAGTTTTAGTAATTCTTGTAGTAATTTCTTTATTTAGTTACAGAAGATGCAAGTAACTCCTGTCTGTCTGTGAGTATTTTTAATCCACTATCAATTTTAAATGACAGGTTTGCAGGATAGTGGAGGCTAAATGAAAGTTTTTTTCAATTGATACTTTCCATATGTATTTTTTATTTTTTAAACTTTATTTAAACACTGTGATGTATAGCTGTTCACAGAACAATTCTTCCAAATATTCAATATTCTAACACGGGTGCCACCACCAGCTGTGCCCTTACTGCCACCAAAGACCCTTGTTTCTCACCCACCCCCAACCCCATGCCTTAATTTACTGGAAAAGCTTGAAGAGGACTGGATAATCACATGTAACGATGAAACTGGAAACATTACCTTACCCTTAAAAAAATCAATTCAAAGTGGATCAAAACTTTGAGATCATATTAAAATACCTAAAGTACATTGAAGAAAACACGTCCAGATTATTCAGATATTTGTATCTCTAAGGTTTATTCAATAATAAGATTGATGTGTTGTATTACATTGACTGATTTGGATGTGTTAAGCCATCCTTGCATGATTAGGAGACTACCACTTGATCATGGTGTATGTTCTTTTTGACATACTGTCTGATTTGGTTTAGTGAGATTTTGCTGTGAATTTTTGCATTAATATTCATGAGGAAAATGGGTCTGAAGTTTTCTTTGCCAACAATTAGTGTTTGGAAAACTGGATAATCACATGTAACAATGAAGCTGGAAACATTATCTTACCCTTAAAAAATCAATTCAAAGTGTATCAAAACTTTGAGATCATATTAGAATACATAAAGTACATTGAGAAAAACACTTCCAGATTGTTCGTATATTTATATCTCTAAGGTTTATTCAATAATAAGATTCCATTGGCAACGAAAACAGAAACAAGAATAAACAAATGGTACTATATCAACCCTTTGGAAATAATAGGGAAACTTCTCATAAAAATAAGAATTGAGATGTCACAAAACCCAGCAATTCTGTTTCTTGGCATCTACCCTGAAAACTAAAAATCATTAATTCAAAAGACATGTGGAGATGTTGAAATGGTAATCAAAAGTCTTCCTACACACAAAAGTCAAGGTCCAGATGGATTCACTAGTGAATTCTTCCAAACTTTTAAAGATGATCTATTGCCAGTCTTCTTCAAGCTTTTCCAGTAAATTAAGAAAAAAAAAGAAAATAAACACTCCTAAACAGTTTTCACAAGGCACATATCACTCTGATACCCAAATTAGACAGATACATCACAAAAAAGAAAATTACAGACCAATATCCCTGATGAACACAGATGAAAACAACTTCAATAAAATGCTATCAAACAGAATTCAATGACTCATCTACCAAAAGATCATACATCTGCCAAAAAATCATACATAATGATCAAGTAGGATTCATTCTGGGTGTGCAAGGATGGTTTAATATTTGCCAGTCAATCAATATAATACCTTACAAAATAAAAGAAAAAATAAAAACCATATAATCATATCAATAGATTCAGAAAAAGCATTCGACAAGATCCAGCACCCATTAATGATAAAAACTCTTCACAAAATGGGAGTAGAAGGAACTTTCCCCCATTTAGACAAAGACATCTACCACAAGCCCACAGTAAGAAATATTCTTAATGGGGAAAAGCTAAAAGCTGTTTCCCTAGAAGGGCCAAAACAAAGTTGCCCACTCTTACTACTTCTATTCAATATAGTACTGGAATTACCTGCCATAGCAATTAGGGAAGAAAAAAGACACTAAGTGGAACCAGAGAAAAGAAAGGAGTCAAGCTACCACTATTCGTGGATGCTGTGATACTACACTTAGAGAACCCTAAAGTCTCTATCAAAAAGCTCCTAGAACCAATAGATCTGTATAGTAGAGTGGCAGGTTACAAAATTAATTCCTGAAAGTCGATGGCCTTCCTGTATTCAAGTAACAAAAGAGAAGAAAGTGATATTAAAAAAAAATCTTGTTCACAATTGTGCCTCAGAAAATCAAGTATCTTGGAATAAGCTAATTAAGGACAAAAAGAACCCATGCAAGGAAAACTACAAATACAATGTCAAGAAATAAAAAAGGATATGAGGAAATGGATCCACATCCCCTGCTCACGAATTTGTGAGTATCAACATTGTCAAAATGGAAGTACTCTCCAAAACATTATCCAGATTCAATGCAGTCCCTATAATGATACCCATGACATTTTTAAAATAAATTGATCAAACACACCTGAAATTCACAGGAAACAATAATCTCCCATGGAGAGGTAAATCACTTGATCACTTGACATCCCATTATTTGTTGATTTGATCGAGCAGGCTCTAGTAACATTTCCATTTGATCCTATCACGTGCCAGTGTAGTCCAATGGCATCTTCTTGCTTCAGGAATTGGAAGAGCCTCAAACCATTTGTTCAGGGTCTTGACAAAGAAGTCTGACAATCTTGTAGGTGGGCAGACACGTGATCTTTTGATGTCCCGTGGAATCCAGTTGGTAATGGCTCTAGTCCAGCGGTGGTCTCCAAATCGCGTTACATGTCCAGCCCATCTGATTTTCAATGCCTTGGCAAACGAGACAGCATCCCTGACTCTGGATTGTTGACAGAGGTCGGAACTCGGGATTCCTTCTCTCACTTGAGTGAGGCATGATATTCTAAGCATAGCTCTTTCGTTTCCTTTTTGGGAGACCCCAATAGCATTCTCATTCTGCTTTCATAGGGCCCAGGTCTCTGAGGCATATGTTAATGCAGGGAAAATGGTTGAGTCAAAGAGATGTGCCCAGAGCTGGAGGTTCTTTGTCCTCTGGATAGGTAAATAATAGATAGGTAAATAAAAACTTAAAAAAGAAGATAAGAGGCATCACCTTCCCCAACTTCAAACTGTACTACAAAGCATGGTATTGGAATCAAAGCAGACCTGCAGACCAAAGGAATAGACTTGAATATTTTGAAAGACATCCTTAAATATATGGTTATTTAATTTCTGACAAGGGAGCAAGAAATATGAAGTAGAACAAGGAAAGCCTCTTTTAGAAGTGGTTCTGGGAAAACTGGACAACCGCATGTAAAAAATTGAGCTCAGGCCCCAATCTAACCCCATGCATAACAGTCAGATCAAAATGTATTAAAGAACTCAACATCAGATCAGAATCCATAAGTTACATAGAAAACATAAACAAAAACCATCAATGACATTGAAGCTAAAGGCATCTTCAAAGATGAAACACTGCTAATCAAGCAATTGGAAACAGAGAAACAAATGGGACTACATGAAACTAAGAAGTTTCTGTATCTCAAAAGAGATGATGACCAAGAAACAGAGTCCACACCAGGACCCATCTGATAAGGGGTTAATACCCAAGATATATAAGACACTGGTAGAATTTTATGAGAAAAAAAATCCAATCCCATCACAAAAATGGGGAGAAGAAATGAACAGAAACTTCCTCAAAGAAGAAATTCAAATGGCCAAAAGGCATATGAAAAAATTCTCTTCATCACTAATAATCATGGAGATGCAAATCTAAACAACAATGAGATATCATCTTACACCACAGAGAATGGCACATATCCAAAACAGCAAGAACAACCAGTACTGACATGAATGCTAGGAGAAAGGGACTGTCATTCAGTGTTGGTGGGAATGTTGACTGGTTCATCCTTTTAGGGAAAATAATATAGACATTCCTTCAAAAACTAGAAGTTAATCTCTCATTTTACCCAGCGATAGCACTTCTGCTAATCTATCCCGGGGCCAAAAATACATAGCAGAAACACCATCTGTACATTTATGTTCTTTGCAGTACTATTCACAATAGCCAGTATATGGAAACAACCTGAGTGCCTAAAAACAGACAATGGGATAAAGAAACTATGGTACTTCTAGACAATGGAATACTATGCAGCTGTCAGGAGAATGTAGTTATGAAATTTTCCTATACATGAATGGACTTAGAAAGTATCATGCTGAGTGAAATGAGGTAGAAGGAGAAGAACAGGCATAGAATGACTGTGTTCATTTTGGGGTTTTAAAGAAAGAAAATATGAGACTAATATTAAAGTCCAGGGAAAACAGTGACCAAAAAGGATGTGTCTATGGTTGGTTTCTACAACTTGTATGTGGGGGAAGAGGGCAGGTAAGGTAGAGAAGGGACCAATTTGACAGTAATAGATGGAAATAATAATGGTGCTAGATAAAATAATGAAATAGTGCTAGATTAGAACAGAATATTGAAAGTAGGTCAAGGGATATACATAACCGTTCAGTGTATGTGTTACAAAAAGGAGGAGGAGGAGGAGAGAGAGAGAGAGAGAGAGAGAGAGAGAGAGAGAGAGAGAGAGAGAAGTGTGCCTCTCATAGAGGCAGATTGTAGAGGGATGGTGGAAATGGAGCTAAAATTGTTGTTGGGAAATGTGCACTGGTGGAGAGATAAGTGTTGGAGCACTATATAACTTAAACTCAATCATGAACAGCTTTTAATGGTCCCTAGCATGGTGATTCAATAAAATAAAATTTAGAAAAAGACATATTAACACCATTATTTATTGCAGCACTTAGCACAATAACGAGAATATGTGCTCAATCTTGCTATCCAGTGACAGCTGAGTGGATAATGAAGGTGTAGTGTATATACACAATGGAATTCTAAGTAGTTGCAAGAAATGATGAAATCATGTAATTCACTACAACTTGGTTGGAACTGAAGGATATTCTGTTGAGCAAAGTAAGCACAAGAAGAAAAACAGAGCTGGTATAGCATGTAAGTCACTTGCTTTGCATGCAGTTGACCCTGGTTCAAATCTTGCATCCCATAGGGTTCCAGTATTGCCTGGTGTGGCCCAATCTCCTTCCCCCACCTCGCATACATGCACGTGCACACACACACATGCACACACACACACACACACATGAACACACACACACACACACACCCAGAAAACAAAAAGAAGATAAACAAATAAGGGTGATATCACTTATCTGTGGTATATAAAATAATAGGACAATGGAATAATAATAGGATAAACAGGAGGTAACTGGGGTAGGGGACAGGGGCCTCAGATAAATTATTAGAGCAGAGGTGTGGTATATCTAGTCAACTGAACCACGGGACGGGACCACAAAACTAAAAGCATGAGATACAATACAATTTAAATATGTTCTTGTTAAATATGCAGACTGGGGATTGCAGATATTGGTGGAGGGAGACTGGGACACTGGTGGAGGGAGACTGGGACACCGGTGGAGGGAAGGTGATACTGATGGTGGAAGTGGTGTGGGAACATTGTATTCCTGAAACTCAACTATACCTTAGTAAATCACTGTGGCTTAATTAAAAAGAAACCCAATCATAATAAAATGACACCTCACTGAATGGGAGAAAATATTTGTACACAAATGTCCAACAACTCTATCCAAAAATGGGGAGAGGTGATGAAGAGATGCATCACCGAAGAAGACGCACAGATGGGAAATTGGCATATTCACTGTTGCTGAGAATGTCATCTGGTTAGATCCCCGTGGAGAGAAACATGGAAATCCCTCAGATATATGAAAAGAAATTCAATACATCCAGCGATATTATTTCTTGGAATTTGTCTCAAAACACAGAAACCTTAATTTTTTTAGATAGAAGCAATTATAAGTTTTAATATTTATAGTAAGGACTAATATAAAAACTAAGGTTTTAATATTTATAGTAAGGTCTATTTGTCTCTTTAGTTTTACACAAAGGCAAAATTTTAGAAAATTTTGTGAAAATTCTATACTGGACTTTACAGTATCTGTAACATAAACTTACATGATGACTTATTTATTTATTTATTTATTTATTTATTTATTTAATTTTACAATTGCAAAGATGTTCATATTTGGGGTTAGTCTTTTTTTTTCTTTTTGGGTCACACCTGGCGATGCTCAGGGGTTACTCCTGGCTCTGCATTCAGGAATTACTCCTGGCAGTGCTCGGGGTCCATATGGGATGCCGGGATCGAACCCGGGCTGGCATAGGCCAGCTGCATGCAAGACAAGCCCCCTACCCGCTGGGCTATTGCTCTGTCCCCATATTTGGGGTACGTCTTACAGTGTTCCAGCACCCATCCCTCCACCAGTGCCCATTTCCCCCGCCAATATCCCCAATTCCCTCCCCTTCCCTTAGCCTGCCTCTCTGTCAGGTTTATATTCTCATTCTCTCAGAAACCCTAATTTGAAAGAATATATGTACAGCTATGTCCATTGCTTAGTAAAAGTATAGATACAATCTAAATGTCTAAGTACTAATGAATGGATCAGGAAGTTGTGGTGTATATTCACACAATAGATTATTATGTAGCTCCAAGAAAGCACAAAATCATGCAGTTTTCTGCCACAGTGGTTGGTATGAGAGGATATGGGTGAAGACAGTCAAAGGAAAGGGGTAGGTCCAGGATCGTCTCTCTCATATCAGGGGCTTAAAGATACATAGTAAGCAGCAACAAAGGGCAAAAGGCAGCAGAACGGAAGAGTTGATTCACAAAACGGAGTTTGCAGAGGGCGGTGAGGCTCGGGGCAGGGTGCTGGTTGAAGGAGAGGGGTCTTTGGGACCATAGGGGGAGGCCAGGTATTTTGGAAATAGGTGTGATATTGGTTTATGTACACATGTAGCCACCATTAACAGTTTTATAACTTATAATACTTCAATAAAAATTTAGAAAAAAACTTTAACCACAATTATTGATTTAAACATAATTTTGTTTGTTTTGTTTTTGAGCTACATCCTTCAGTGTTCAGAGACTACTCCTGAATCTGAGCTTAAAAATCACTTCTGGCAGACTCCAAGGATCATATAGGCTGCCAGAAATCAGCCATGTGCCAGGCAAGCGTCTTCCTCTGTTATTCTGTCTCTCAGGCTCATAAAATAGAGATGTATAAAGTAAATAATTTTCTGAATTGTACATAAGATTTACAAAATAAATAATTTTCTGAATAGTGCATGAAATGCACGTGATTAAAGTTTATGTTAATGTATGCTAATGCTTACAAGGTGAGGAAAACAACTTTTAGCATTACATTGGGTTTACCAAATTAACTTTAAAAAATATTTTTATTATACTACCATGAGATATACAATTACAAAGTTGTTCATGTTTGGGCTTCAGTCATACTGTGTTCCAGCACCATCCCTCCACCAGTGCCCATTTCCCACCACCAATGTCCTCTGATTCCCTCCTCCCTCCCCACCCCCAGCCTGCCTCTGTGGCAGGCCCTTTGCCTTTCTCTCTCTCTCTCTCTCTCTCTCTCTCTCTCTTGCTTCCTTCTCTTATACATTGTGCCTTGCAATACATACATTTAGAGCTTATAATGTATATTCCTTTGCCTGCATTCAATACTCAGTTCTAGGCTGGGTTTACCTTATTTTTTAAGTGTTGAATGTTTTAATACAATTACTTTTTTCTAAAGTTCATGTTTGGGTTTTCACAGACCCATCTCCACCACAAAAATCTTTGCCTTTGAAATAATTTGAAATATTTCAAAATATTGAAAAAGAATTCAGATATTTGCATGGGTTATAAATCAATACCGTTTTCTTGATTATAAAAATGGTAGCTGGAATCACCCTCAGTGAGCATCACAAATAAAGAGGTGCATGTACCACTATTGCCAGGGTGTAACCTCTGGGAAGCTGTGTGTGAGCACCACAGCAACCTCAGACAAGCACTTCAGACAGATGTACAGGAACAAACTAAAAGAGCATAACCTCAGAGAGATCTGTGCACACACCACAATTAAAGGTATGCAACTCCCAGTGAGCACCACACCAAATGCATAAACACCATAGCCAAGTATCCATGGAAATCTAGGGAGTTGTTGTAAAGTCAAGACTGGAATTGAGATTCAGGATGGGCTCAATCTAGTGTCATAAAAGAAAGGAATAGACAAAGGAGTTGGTGAAAGTACTTTATAGTTTCCCCAGTCCAACAGGGCTGAGATTAATTTTGTTTTCAGTCCTGGGCTTTGATCTACCTGCCCGTTTCATATTTGATATGCCAAATACCAGTAACAATTATATTAGGTCATTCCCATGACCTAATGTAATTGTCTGAGGCTCTTTATGTTCCTGTAGCAAGCAGATGCCCTTGGGCCCTACTAGCATGAGACAGGACATATGGAGATGTTACTGGTGCCTGCTCGAGTAAATAGATGATGAACAGGAAGATAGTGATAGTGATAAAAAGAAACTTCTGGAAGAAGAGTAACTTGGCATTTTAACCATGGTTTCACTTTTCCTGAGCTCCTCATCCAAAGACAGACCCAACCTACACACTCTTTAAGGCATAAAGATGCTCCCAAATGTGCATTTCACTCAGAATTGGTGAATTATGGAATTATTTTGTTACTGAAAATGAATAAAGAAAGTAATTAGGCTTTTATTATATTTTCCTTGAGAAAAAAAGAAAAAGAGGATCACTTGATAACTTGATCACTTGAATCCCATTTTTCATCGATTTGCTCGAGTGGGTGCTAGTAATATTTCCATTTCACCCTATCACGTGCCAATGTAGCCCAATGGCATCGGGTTGCTTCAGGAATATGAAGAGCCTCAAACCACTCAAGAACAAAGGCCCTTCTTGTTTCTTCGAACAAGAAGAAAAAAAGAGAAAAAGTTGATAGGGGAAAATGTGATTCTTTGTCATCAGCTGGGTTTTCTTGAGCACGACATTTGTGCTTCCTGCGTCTTTGTGATCTCTCTGCAAGGCTGATAGGCTCCCTCTCTTCCTCTCTCTCTCCTCTCTCTCTCTCTCTCTCTCTCTCGCTCTCCTGTGCCCACACCTCCTGCTCCCGTACCCACTGTACTTTTCACTCTTGAATATTGCTGTGAGGCACCAGGCCTAGACTGAAGCTCCCAAGCCCCTGGTGACTCTAAAGTCAGTTCTAGTTTCTCCTTAGCAGTATCCTTGAACTCTGCCTTCTTCTTCTCTGTTCAAAGCTGCTCTACCCCACATTGTTTCCTTGTTTTTAGGGTCCAGGAACGTAGTATCCCTCATACCATCTGTTCCAGGCCAATATTAATCTTCTTTCAATTCCTATAGCTGTGTAGGCTGTATAAGAGCTACACATATTTGGATCTCCGTGATTGCCTTCACTTCAGCTAGAGATGGTGGGAGGGATCTGCATCAGTGACCTTAGGACCCATACAGGAAGAAAAAGGTCTTGGTTTTGGTATTAATTTTCTATGGTGACTGTTCATTCATTTAAATATTCACATCTGTGCTTTATATCAGACACTGTCTAGGGGCAAGATGTGCAAAAGAAAAATAAGGGCTCTCTTAACATAGAAATTTTTCATTGTCTCTGGGAATCAGACACCTGAATAAGCTTATATAAGGACAACATGGCAGTGTGGTGACTGAGACTTGATCACTTGATCACTTGACATCCCGTTATTCGTCGATTTGCTTGAGCGGACACCAGTAACATTTCCATTTGACCCTATCATGTGCCAGTGTAGCCCAATAGCATCTGGTTGCTTTAGGAATACGAAGAGCCTCAAACTGTTCGTTCAGGGTCTTGTCGAAGAAGTCTGACCATCTTGTAGGTGGGCGGCCACGTGATCTTTTGATATCCCATGGGATCCAGTCGGTAACGGCTCTAGTCCATTGATAGTCTCCAAATCACATTACATGTCCAGCCCATCAGATTTTCTATGCCTTGGCAAACGAGACAGTGTCCCTGACTCTGGAACAGCAATGGAGGTTGGAGCTCCGAATTCCTTCTCTCACTTGAGTGAGGCGTGATATTCCAAGCACAGCTCGATTCCTCTTTGGGAAACCCGAATAGCGTTCTCATCCTGCTTTTGTAGGACCCAGGTCTCTGAGGCGTATGTTAATGCAGGGAGAACGGTGGAGTTTAAGAGATGTGCCTGGAGCCAGAGGTTCTTTGTCTTTTTTAGCTATTTCTTTGATGCTTTTGAAGACATTCCATGCTGCTCTCTTCCTGACTGAGACAGAGAACGAATTAATGGGGCCCTAAGAAAACTTCAGAAGGCTACCTGAGGAGGGAGCACTGACTAGGAGGAGGATCACAGGAATCCATGAGGGAGTAGTAAGAAAGAAGCAGCTGCTTCAGCTAGAGAAAGTCAAGTGAGAACGCTGAAAGCAATAGGGACACTCAGAGAGACATTTAGAACGGGCACAGAGAACTTCAAGGGTCATATTCGAAGAATTAAATTTTTTTCTAGTTTCTTAAGTTGTGCAATCAAGTTATTTATGTGGGTCCTTTTGTCTTACCCAATTTTATTTATTTATTTATCATTTAATTTTTTAAAAATTTTATTATACCACAGTGAGATATACAATAACAAAACTGTTCATGATTAGGTTTCTTTCGCACAGTGTTCCCACACCCATCTATCCACCAGTTCACGTTTCCCACCATCAATGTCCCCTGATTCCCTCCCTCTCTCACCCAGCCTGCCTCTATGGAAGATACTTTGCTGCTTCTCTCTCTCTCTTCTCTCTCTCTCTCTTTCTCTCTCTCCTTCTCACTCTCTCTTTCTCTCTTCTCTTACACATTGTGGTTTGCAATACATACATTTAGAGGTTATCATGTATGGATAAATTTGCCTATATTCAATGTTCAGTTCTAGGCTGGTATTATCATTTCCAACAATTATTAGCACACCGATTCCTTCTCTGTCTTACCTAATCTCTGACTACCACACACTTGCAGTAGATTTATGGGGCCCTTTCTTTCCTTCTGGTGAATGTTTTCAAATCTCTGAATTTTCCTCTAACACCCCTTTTGCTGTGTTCCACAAGTCTGGTAGGTCAAGCCCTCATTCTCCTTTCTTAAAATATTTTATTGCACCACCATGATATATACAATTACAAAGCTATTTATTGGCATTCATTCATACAGTATTCCAGCACCCATCCCTCCACCATTGCTCTCTTCCCAACACCAAAGTCCCAGATTCCCATTCTTACCCCTGGCTTGCCTCTAAGGCAAGCACTTTTCTACTTTTCTTCTGTCTGTCTCCCTCTCTCTCTCTCTCAAGGGTCTATTAATTTTTTTTTCACTAGAAGTACCTGTTCTCATGTCTTCTTTGGACAGACTGGATCTCAGGAAGACTGGTTTTGATATCCCTTCAAGGGAAAGTGGCTGAAGATGAGATATTGAGGAAAGTTTAGGAAGTGAAGACAGTCAATGTGTTAACTTGCTCTTGAACAGAGGAAGAGGAGAAATAGAAACTGAGACAAAGTCAGGAGGAGGAATGTGGGAAGGATAGAGGGGTAAGACCAGGTCATCTAGTTTGGGAATGTTGAATAGGAGACTAGAGACTGAACCGCTTGGCAGTTAGTGGAGGGTATGTATGTGCACAAAGGAAGGATGAGGGGGGAAAAGCTTGGAAAGAGATGGAAATTTGTAATTCTTTAGAAAGGATTTTCTAATACCGTCCTCAATTCTAGCACCATAAAATTTCTTTGATAAACCTTGCTTAGAACAAAATTCTAGGAATTAATCACTTTCTCTAAACAAGCTTGCTGTCTTTCAACTGACATAGGAGCTTGCCATATCATATATGTTACTCTTTCTCTATTTCTCTCTCCCATCCCTGTTCTTACTTGTTTTGCTATTCCATTTGGTGGTGCTCAGGGTTTACTCCTGGTTATTGATTAGAAATTACTCCTGGTGGTGCTCAGGAGACTATTTGGGATTAAACCTGGGTTGTTCATATGCATGGTAACACCCTACCCACTGCACCACCTTTCCAGCCTTTCTGTTTTTCACTTTGTCCTTCAGGAAGCTTGGTGGCATGAAGGTGAACCTTAGTGAATACTCTATCCAGCTGTTGATTTGCAGTCTTCTTCGCTGCAGATGTGTTTTCTGATTTCTTCTATACTTTAGTTTATATTTATATATTAAATGTTCAATATAAGCTTACTGTGCAAATAAATCCTGAAAATGGTGATTTCATTCATATACTGTCATACTTAAATTGTTGTAACTTGTTTTTAGCAAGTAGTTTTGACCAAATGTAGAAATGTTGCTATAGTTAAGCTGCAAATGATATAGCCATTATGTAAATATGGTCTTATTTTAAGACACTAAAAATCCTCTCTGAACACAGGGAAGGTAGAACTTACTGAAAATAAAAAGAGGCTTAACCTTTCTGAGTCTCAGGTTCCCCCATCTGTGAAATGGTGATAATACTTCCTACTGTCTGACTCATGAGATAATGTACATGAAAGGAATTTGAAAGGGGCAAAACATTCCACAAAGTCAACTTAATTTAAAAGTAAGACTTTTTCTTTACCCAGCGTACACAGCACAAGTCCTTGGTTAACTTATTGGGAATTGATGCAGCCTTGAGTAGTCTCATGACTTTTGATCAGTTTTGTTCTAGGGGTCTCCAGTTTATCAGATGACGGTTTTGATCTACTTTATGGTTGAGAAGACTATTTATATTTATAGTTTCCTGGGCATTTGGAATGGAATGAAAGTGTGGTCCTGTAATAGAGTTATTTAGAGAAACAGAACAAGTAGGATGGATAGGGATGGAGAGATGAAGATAAAGCTCTTGTCTTTCTATATCTGAAAATATTTATATATGTAGATATTTATAAATGTGTAGTAAGAGAGATTGACTTCCTGATTATGGGATATTACTTTCCTGAGAAATTTCACATGCTCCTGTTTGTAGTCTGGAGGCCAGGGATTCTAGTTGGATCATTCCAATCCAACTCTGAAGTTCTGAGAAGTAGGGCATCTATCTCTCAGGGCAATAGAAGATAAGTTTCCAGCTCAAGTTTAGGACAAATTTTCTCTTCTTCAGTCCATCTATTTAGGTCCTGATTGGATTGACTGAAGTCAACTCCTTGGCAAGGGGCAAACTCTTTCATTCAATATACTGGACTTATTCAGAAGCATTCTCAAACACACATCCAAAAGTGTATTAGTGGATCTCTGGGCAACTTTTAGTCCAGTCAAGTTGACGCAATCAACCAGAGGTAGGGAGCAAGTGAGCAAGAGTTTGCCAACTGTTGTTGATACAGTAGGTGATAGACTCTCATGGGGAGTCCCCAGGAGCTTTTGTGGAAAACTTCTGAGCCTGGAAATGCCAAAGGCACATGATGCATGGTAGAGAAACAGTGCTCAGGGTGATGAAGAGCAGTCACTCACCTACAGACCTCCTGCCTGGCCATGAGGTCTGTGGGTTATCCAGAGAAAAGGAATGATGGATGGGAGTGTGGCTCCTTCCCTGTGTGTTCTAATGGATGGACTATCACTCAAAGTCCCTGATGGACTACTTAGTCTGTACAGGCACTGTTGCAAGAAGGGTTATAAATGAGCTTTTCTAAAAATTATTTTCTAATTACATTTTGAGCTTGGAACATGGCTGTCCAAGGGAGGTGCCTGTTTCGAGAGGAAGACATAGAGAAATAAAGTTAGAGGAGAGTTGTGGGAGCTTTCAGAAATGACTGTGGGTGAGACTATAATGACCTTTTCCTATATTCACTCATTCATTCAGCACACCCTGACTATATCATGCAAGTCATGGAGGGCAAGGTGTTTTATAGATAGTGTATGTTAAATATTGTTGTGCTTATCCATCCTGCCACCTGCCCCTTGAGGTGTTACAGGTGTGGCTGCAGTGCCCAACTGCGTTAGCAGGTGGCAGACAGGAGACAGGCTTGTCTATACCCAGGGCTCTGCCCTGTGGGCCCTGGATAGTCTGACATAGATAAAGACTGGGCCCCCCTGGGATGAACCCAGAGCCATGGCAGAGCCTGGCAAGCTATCCATGTTGTATTCAATATGCCCAAAACAGTAACAATAGTGGACCTCATTCCCAAGGAATGGAGATGTTACTGGTGCCCGCTGGAGCAAATCGATGAACAACAGGAAGACAAGTGATACAAGTGAAATGCTTATCCACATGGGGCAGTCAGAGTGCTCACTGCTAAGTCCAGAGGTACAGAGCTTTGCAGTTTTTATTTGCTTCTTGAAATTATGTCCGTTGCTTTAAGTTGAATCTACACATTGTGGGCTAGGGGAAGCTTTTTTGGTACATTAGTATGTTTACTCCACAATACACTTTGAATATTTGGTCATAACAACATCTGAGGAAAGTGATAAAAATAAACATATTTTAATTATCCTATTTCTGATTGGACCATGAGTCCTTCAGTGTCCACCGTATAGCTTGTTCTTTCTAGTTTGGTCGAACATCTGCAAGCAGCAGGATTTCTGTCCCCAAAAGAGTTTCCCTCAGGTGTGAAATCATAATCCATTTATCTAAAAAATGTGTCCATTTTATTTGTAAACAAGTAATAAGTTCTCAAAGGAACTCCTGGCTTTGCATGGAGAAATTACTTGTGACTGGGTTCAGGGAAGCATATGGGATGCAGGGGGATGAACTTGAGTTGGCTGTTTGCAAGGCAAGTGCCATATATGCTCAGTTATCTCTCCAGCCCCATTGTATAGCTTGAAAATGTACAGCATAATAGAAACATTTGCATTTCCAAACAGCAACATGTGACATTTATGATTGCTTTGCATTCTTTTCAACACTTGGTATTGCCACTGTTTCAAAATTATTTTGTGTATATTTCTCTAATGCCTAGTCATATTGAGAATCTTATCATTTACTGCTCTGCTTGGTGAAGTGTCTGTTGAAATCTTGTATCCATTTTAAAAATCAGACTTTTGAGGGCTGGCTAGAAATTAGGGCACATTCCTAGCATGCATCCAACCCAGTTCGAGCCTGCTGAGTTTGCTTGTTTCTACCCTCTGTCAGTTTGTGGGTGAGAGCACTGGAGAACAGCAGACACTCCTATATGGAGGCGGAGATTGGCAGTCAGAGAACTCCCAAGGCTGTGCTGCAACTTCAGCAGATACTCTTGCCCCTGAGGATCCTGGCAGGCCAACTTCAACACTGATATCAGAAGGCCTTATATTTTGGGCTGGAAAATGCTGAAGTCACTGTCTTTGGCCACATCCAGTGATGCTTAGGGGATCTTCCAGGCTTTGCAGTCAGGAATTATTCCTGGCGGTACTCACAGGATGATATGGGATGCCAAGGATCGAACCTGGGTAGCTACGTACAAGCAAATGCCCTCCTTACTGTATCGTTTCTCTGACCCCAGAAGGCAGAGTCTTTTTGCTACTCTCCAAAGAAGGAAGGATATGAAAATTTGCCTGGCATATTCCTTGTTGCCTGGGACTGGAAAGAAGTTCCTGGCTCTGAACCTACTTTTTTTGACCATTGCTGTGGAGAACAGATGCAGCTAACCAGGGGGCATGCACATTTGGAAAAGTAATGTTTATCCACCCTCGTTCACCAGGATGTTGTAATGGGGTATGTTTTATAAGCATCAGAGGGACATGTACATTTGGCAAGTGTTGTCTGTCCACCATCATTCACCAGGATGCTGTAATGGGGAATTTTTATAAGTTGCAGGGGGACATGCGCATTTGGCGTGAAGTAGTGTCTGTCCACCATTGTCCACCCAAACACTGTAATGGGACATGCTTTATAAGTAGCAGCAGCTTCTCCAGAACTCCATGAGGGTAGTAAAGTTGCCTAGTGCTGTTCTCTCAGGCAGAGGAAGGCCCAGCTTTGGTGAGTGCAACCTGTGGACACTTCATATCAGGAAGTCAGTGTTACTGTGAACCATTAATCTTAGCCAATGCCCTCTGTCCTTTGCACTGAATCTGGAGAGGGGAAGAAAATAATCAGACTCCCAGTTCAGCTCAGCACCAGCATGGGTGGGAAGGGCAAACGAAGTAATGGCAAAGTTCACAATGGTTCAGGGAGCAACTCTCTTTCATCACCCAAGTGGCAGAGTGAAATGATTGAAATAACAGGAGCCCTGAGTTGGAATCATTTGGGATTTGGTTCTAGCTCTACCTTGTTCATGTTGTATGACTTTGGTTCAGTCTCTAAGCCTATCTGAATCTGTATTTTCCTTGACCTTTACACCCCACTGTGCACTGAATCTTTACTATCCCTGTTTCTTTCCCTCTAGACCTGTAAGTGTGAGTGAGTTCGCCAGGATCTCAGCTCATGATTCTAAACCTGACTTCTAGCCTATGGTATCTTCTAGCTCAGGGGTGACGAGACAGGCTCCCCCATTGGGATGCATATGGCAGTGGCCTCAGCTTGTCTCCTCATTGCCTGCCTGCCTTCTTTAAGTAGAGGAGTATGCATGTAAACAACCCCCATCAAAAAAATGGGAGAAGAAATGAACAGAAACTTCAGCAAGGAAGAAATTCGAATGGCCAAAAAACATATGAAAAAATGCTCATCATCACTAATCATCAGAGAGATGCAAATCAAAACAACAATGAGATACCACTTTACACCACAGAGACTGGCACATATTCAAAAGAGCAAGAACAACAAGTGCTGGCGTGGATGTGGGGAAAAGGGGACACTCATCCATTGTTGGTGGGAATGTTGGCTGGTACAGCCTTTCTGGAAAACAATATGGACATTCCTCCAAAGCCTAGAAATTGAACTCCCATTTGACCCAGCCATACCACTCCTGGGAATCTACTCTGGGAAACCAAAAATACGCAGCGGAAACACCATCCCTACTTTTATGTTCATAGCAGCATTATTCACAATAGCCAGAATCTGGAAGCAACCAGAGTGCCTGAAAATAATGACTGGATAAAGAAGATGACTGGATACAGAAGCTTTGGTACATCTACACAATGGAATACTATGCAGCTATTAGGAAAAATGAAGTTATAAAATTTGCCTATAAATGGATGGACATGGAGAAGATTATGTTGAGCGAAATTAGCCAGAAGGAGAGAGACAGACACAGAATGACTGCATTTATCTGCATAACATAAATATATATGTACATATTAAGATACCAATATCCAAGGTCAAGTGAAACATATATCAGGAGGTCTTGTCAAAGGTGGAAATTACCACAAACGTGGGGGAGTCAGAGGCTAAGTAAGACAGAAAATGGAACAGTGTGCTAACAATTGTCGAGGGTACTAATGCCAACCTAGAACTGAGCATTAAATAGAGGCAAAAAGATACACATGACAACCCTTTAATGTATGTTCTGTAATCCATAGTCTGGAGGGGAAGGAAAAGAGAAAGAGAGAGAAAGGGAAAGAAATAAAGAACCTGCCATGGAGGAGGGCTGGGGAGGGGGGAGGGAACCGGGGACGTCGGTGGTGGGAGATGGGCACTGGTGGCGGGATGGGTGCTGGAACACTGTATGACCAAAAACCCAAATATGAACTTTTTAATTGTATATCTTTGTAATTGTAAAAATAAAAAAATTAAGAAAAATGAGAAACAAGATATGAAAAGAGGCAAGGTTCTTAGAATACTATATTCAGCATGGATTAGCCAGAAAGGGAAAAAGATATACGTAGAGGTCTTGCTCAGTGGAAGAACATAGCACTCGAACTCCATGGAGATAAGGCCATATCCCCACGTGTATTTGGGTAATGATATTTATTTGAAATTCCCACCCTGAGAATTCTACCCCTGTTAATTGTTATGAATTAGAACCTATTCATAACAGGATAGACAAATGTCTTACCCTTTATCTAGGGTTATACATTGGGAAGGGTGAAAGTGAGGGCAAAGGGAGTTAGTTGTGTATAGTTCAGTTTTATTAATGGATATTGTAAGTAGGTGGATATATTAAGAAGCTGAAAAAAAAAACTCATTTATATGGTGCAGTGCCCTTTGATGTTGGGCATCTTTGCTTATCTGGGTCACTACAGATGTGATTATATACTGCATAGGATATTTATGTTTTTAAGATTACTTCATGGAGTGGTAACACCAAATAAGTTTTACATCATAGATTATGAATTAGAGTATGATTTTAATATGCATTGTACTATGATACCTCTGACTTAGTGACGTCAGCCACCTTTCCACAGCCCTTATATGTCTCATTGAAGCTAGACAACAGTAAAACTATTCTTTCCAGAAGACCTTTGAAAGCCTTAACAGCGAATATTGAGTTTAATGGAAAAAAGGGCAAAGTTACAACAAATATTATATTGAATAAAATAATTTGTGTGTATATATATAAATCATTTAGAACAAATATAATAGAATATGTTAGTAAATATATATATAATTGTGCATATTAATATATGTTCATAACTTGTATCACATATATATTATTGTGTGTATATAATCTATAGACAAATTTTCTATAGATTATATGCTGTCAAAATAATAAAATAAATATTATTAAAATTTACAGAAAAATTTAAAAAAAGGAGTATGCATGTGGGGGGGGCGGGGGAGGGTGTTAGGGATGGAACAAACTAGGGTCTCCAAAACCCAAGTATTCTATTGCTAAACTCAATCATCGTCCCAAAGTCCAGCTCTTTATTGAGAATGTTGCAGAGGAGACCAAAAAGTTAAAATAAAAAAAAACCAAAGACCATGTCATCAGATTCCTCATATTCTTCTTTCCTAGCCTCCACTTTTGTTTCTTCCCGCTGGGCAGCAGGGACAGAGGCAGAAGGGCCTCCTGTCAGACTGCTAGTATTTACAATGGCCAGGGTCTTGGCCACCAAGCCAGGCCAGCAAAGCTCCCTAGTTGCTTTGTGAGGGCATTGGTCTTATCCCTCGTTACCATTGTATCATAAATGTGCAGGATAAGGGCCAAGTGGATGCAGGTGAGTTCTGAGATGATGGAGCAGTGCAAA
>JAJIBD010025979.1:0-54660 GCA_021461705.1 Cryptotis parvus | reverse complement strand
GTCATTAGCATGAAAAAGAAGGCTGTTGATTGCTGATCTCCGAATATCTGTCTCTTTCCTTTGGTCTTTCTCCCATCATCCAAAAGAATTTCCAATCCTAGTGGAATAGAGAAACCATGCCCACATTTCCTCCTTGTTTGAACCCTCAGTCTTCTTTTTTTTTTTTTTTAATTTTTTATTTTTACAATTACAAAGATATACAATTAAAAATTTCATATTTGGGTTTTGGTCATACAGTGTTCCAGCACCCTTCCCGCCACCAGTGCCCATCTCCCACCACCAACGTCCCCGATTCCCTCCCCCTCCACACCCAGCCCTGCTCCATGGCAGGTTATTTATTTCTTTCCATTTCTCTCTCTTTCTCTTTTCCTTCCTCTCCAGACTATGGATTACAGAACATACATTAAAGGGTTGTCATGTGTATCTTTTTGCCTCTATTTAATGCTCAGTTCTAGGTTGGCATTAGTACCCTCGACAATTGTTAGCACCCTGTTCCATTTTCTGTCTTACCTAGCCACTGATTCCCACACATTTGTGATAATTTTCACCTTTGACAAGACCTCCTGATATATGTTTCACTTGACCTTGGATATTGGTATCTTAATATGTACATATATATTTATGTTATGCAGATAAATGCAGTCATTCTGTGTCTGTCTCTCTCCTTCTGGCTAATTTCGCTCCAACATAATCTTCTCCATGTCCATCCATTTATAGGCAAATTTTATAACTTCATTTTTCCTAATAGCTGCATAGTATTCCATTGTGTAGATGTACCAAAGCTTCTTTATCCAGTCATCGATTTTCAGGCACTCTGGTTGCTTCCAGATTCTGGCTATTGTGAATAATGCTGCTATGAACATAAAAGTAGGGATGGTGTTTCCGCTGTGTATTTTTGGTTTCCCAGAGTAGATTCCCAGGAGTGGTATGGCTGGGTCAAATGGGAGTTCAATTTCTAGTCTTTGGAGGAAAGTCCATATTGTTTTCCAGAAAGGCTGTACCAGCTGGCATTCCCACCAACAATGGATGAGTGTCCCCTTTTCCCCCACATCCACGCCAGCACTTGTTGTTCTTGTTCTTTTGAATATGTGCCAGTCTCTGTGGTGTAAAGTGGTATCTCATTGTTGTTTTGATTTGCATCTCTCTGATGATTAGTGATGATGAGCATTTTTTCATATGATTTTTGGCCATTCGAATTTCTTCCTTGCTGAAGTTTCTGTTCATTTCTTCTCCCCATTTTTTGATGGAGTTGTTTATTTTCTTCTTGTAAAGTTCTACCAGTGCCTGATATATCCTGGATATTAACCCCTTATCAGATGGGTATTGGGTGAATATTCTTTCCTATTCTGTGGACTGCTTTTCTATCTTAGTCACTGTTTCTTTTGAGGAGCAGAAGCTTTTTAGTCTCATGTAGTCCCATATGTTTATGTTTTATTTTAGTTGCTTTGTTAGTGATGTTTCACCTTTGAAGATGCCTTTAGCTTCAATGTCGTGGAGGGTTTTTCCTATATTTTCTTCAATGTACTTTATGGATTCAAGTCTGATATTGAGATCTCTAATCCATTTTGATCTGATTTTTGTGCATGGTGTTAGACACAGGTCCAAATTCATTTTTTTACATGTCACTGCCCAGTTTTCCCCAACATCACTTGTTGAAAAGGCTTTCCCTTACTCCATTATAGACTCGTTGCACCTTTATCAAAGATTACATGATCATGTGTTTGAGGTTGGGTGTCAGGATACTCAATTCTTTTCCATGGGTCCACAGGTCTGTTTTTATTCCAATACCATGCGGTTTTAATTACTACTGCCTTGTATTACAGTTTGAAGTTGGGAAAGGTGATGCCTCCCATCTTCTTTTTCCCGAGGATTGCTTTAGCTATCCTTGGGGGTTTATTGTTCCATACAAATTTCAGGAGTATTTGGTCAATTTCTTTGAAGAATGTCATGGGTATCCTTATAGGGACTGCATTGAATCTGTACAGAGCTCTAGGGAGTATTACCATTTTGACAATGTTGATTCTCCCCATCCATGAGCAGGGAATATGTTTCCATTTCCTTGTGTCCTCTTTTATCTCTTGGAGCAGTGTCTTGTAGTTTTCGTTTGTACAGGTCCTTTACACACTTGGGTAGGTTGATTCCTAGGTATTTGATTTTCTGTGGCACAATTGTGAATGGAAATGTTTCCTTAATATCCCTTTCTTCTCTTTCGTTATTTGTATATAGGAAAGCCACCCGACTTTTGGGTGTTGATTTTGTATCCTGCCACTCTACTATAGGCGTTTATTGTTTCTAGGAGTTTTTGGTAGAGAGTTTAGGGTTCTCTAGGTATAATATCATGTCATCTGCAAATAATGATAGCTTGACTTCTTCCTTGCCTATCTGGATGCCCTTGATGTCCTTTTCTTCTCTGATTGCTATGGCAAGTACTTCCAGTACTATATTGAATAAAAGAGGTGAGAGTGGGCAACCTTGTCTTGTCCCTGATCTCAGGGGGAAGGCTTTCAACTTTCCCCGTTTAGAATGATGCTCGCTGTTGAACCCTCAGTCTTCTTCCCTGGCCATAAACCTAGATGACTCACAGGAGAGTGAATGAGAACAACATTTGCAAGGACATTAAAAGCATATTGAGATATAATTCTCACAGTCTTTCCCCATCTATTTTCAAAATTATATTTTTGTGCTTGTAAAAATGAAAATATTTTCCAAGTAAAATAAAAAATTTAGTGCCTGTGTACTAGCAGGAATATCCTCAAGCTTGATAATAAGGATAGTCCAGAAAGGGAGTGCTTTACTTAGTGCAGCATGAAACTTGTAGCTCTCTTGTCCTCTCTTTCCATATTACTTAACACATATTAATGCATTGCATGTGTGATGACAATAATATGGTTGTGGTTAAGACACATGACGGGAAGGGGAAATAGTATAGTGAATAAACCTTGCATTAGTAAGAGCCAGGTTTAATCCATGGCACCTCATATGGCCCTCAACAATGCCAGGAGTGATTCTTTTTTTTAGAAGAAAAAAATATCTTTTTACTCTTGTTTTTTTTCCGATTCAATTTTATTTTATTATTTCCCCCCCAAAATATTATTACACCATTTTAGACATACAATTGAAAGATGCTCATGTAGAGTTTTGGTTCTACAGTGTTCCAACACCCATCCCTCCACCCAAACCCATCTCCCATCACCAATGTCCCCACCTCCCTCCCCCTCGCACACCTCAATTACTTGGCAGGCTCTGTATGTCATTTTTCTCCTCTTTATCTCTCCCTCCCGCCAAACTTTCCTGCTCTTCGTGGAATGCAGTGCATTAAAAAACATTACTGTTTCCACTATTTTAATGGACCACGCGGCCGCTTAGGCCGCTTGCGGCCGTGCGACCTGGGCTCGAACTGGTTTTGCTCTGTTAATCTGGTTGTGAGGCAGTTTCCCAGCTTCCGGACAGCGAAAATGGTGGCTACTGTGATGGGCGAAGTCTCATCCGGCTGCTTCCCGGGACCCCCAGAGGTGACGGGCCCACTCCCAAAACCCGTCTGCCCTCTTGGGGGGTCCCTATTCAGCTGGGCCCGGGGCGAAGCCGAGTTCCAGCCTCCCCAGCCACTTGTGAGCCTCTTCATGTTATGGCCGATGGCCCCCGGGCAGCTCCTGGGCAGGGCCACCAGGCTCGACAAAATGGAGAGGGGAATGGCCGAATCCTGACTCCATCTGATGAATTCCCAGTTATTCCCGCTTCTGGGAGCCGCCTACCTGGGCTCTAACTGATTTTGCTCTGTTAATCTGGTCGTGAGGCAGTTTCCCAGCATCCGGACAGCAAAAATGGTGGCTAGTGTGATGCAGGAGTGATTCTTGAGTAAGAAATAGACCTGGAGTAAGCCCTGAGCATAGTCAGGTGTGGTCCAGGCAACAAAAAAAGAATCATAGTGTTGAGGAATTTGAGCACATGCTTTGAAGGCAAGAGCACAGATTTGATTCCCAGCACCACTTGCTCCCTCAAGCAATTAGCCCCTGAGCACTGAAAAATAAGGCCTTAAAACACAAAGAGAACAAAAAACATGGTTTGAATCCAACATTTTCTACCGGGCAGCCATATATTAGGGAGTAAATTTATCCTATGTCAGTAGCTTCATTTCCTTCTTTGTCTTAAGGGAAGTAAAATGTCTAAGCTATTTGGGAGTGTTTCTGTTTCTTCTATTTCCTGGAAGAGCTTGAAAATGACTGGTAGTAGGTCCTCCTTAAAGGTTTGGAATAATTCACTAGTGAATCTATCTGGACCTGGGCTTTTGTGTTTGGGCAGACTTTTAATTACTGTTTAAGTTTCCTTGATGGTGATAGGCTTATTCAGGTATTGCAGGACTTCTTGTTTCAGCTGTGAGAGGCTATACGACTTCATAGCTTCTATTAGGCACATATCACCCTGATACCCAATGCAGAAAGAGACATCACATAAAAAGAAAACTACAGACCAATCTCCCTATGAACACAGATACTAAGATCTTGAACAAAATAATAGCAAACAGAATCCAAAGACTCATCAAAAAACTATATTATGACCAAGTAGGATTCATCACTGGAATGTAAGGATAGTTCAACATTCACAACTCAATCAATATAATACATTATATCAATAAGAGAAAATATAAAAACCATATGATCATATCAATAGACGCAGAGAAACATTTGACAAGAACCAACACCTGTTCATGATAAAAAAAATCCTTCATAAAATGGGAATTGAAGGAACCTTCTTCAGTGTAGTCAAAACCATCTACCAAAAGCTCACAGTGAGTATCATTCTCAATGGGAAAAGCTTAAAGGCTTCACCATAAGAATGGTGACAAGACAAGGTTGCCCACTCTCACCACTTCTATTCAGTATAGTAGTGGAAGTACTTGCCATAACAATTAGAGAAGAAAAGACATTAAGAGCATTCAGATAGGCAAGTAAGAAGTTAAGCTATTACTATTTGCAGAAGACATATCTAGAAAACCCTAAACTCCCTACCAAAAAGCTCCTAGAAGCAATAGATAGCTATGGTAGAGTGACACAGTACAAAATCAATGTTGAAAAGTCTATGACTTTCCTATATACAAATAACGAAAGAGAAGAAAGGAATATTAAGAAAGCAATACCATTCACAATTGTGCCACAGAAAATCAAATACCTAGGAATTAGTTTAACTAAGAATGTAAAGGAACTGTACAAAGAAAACTAAAAAATGCTGCTTCAAGAAATAATAGGACAGGGAGGAAATAGAAACACATTTCCCTGCTCATGGATTGGGAGAATTAACATTGTTAAAATGGTAATACTCCCTAGAGCTTTATACAGATTCAATGTGGTCCCTAAGGATACCCATAACATTCTTCAGGGAAATAGACCAAACAGCCTGAAATTTGTATGGAATAATAAACCCCTACATAGCTAAAGTAATCCTTGGGTAAAAGAAGATGGGAGGCATTACCTTTTACAACTTCACATTGTATTACAAAGCAGTAGTAATTAAAACAGCATGGTATTGGAGTAAAAACAGACCTGTGAACCTGTGGAATAGAGTTGAGTTCCCTAACACACATCCTCAAATACATGATCACTCAATCTTTGATAAAGGAGCAAAAAGTACAAAATTGAGCAAGGAACGCCTCTTCAACAAGTGGTGCTCGGAAAACTGGGCAGCTTCATAAAAAAAATGAATTTGGACCTCTGTCTAACACTATACACAAAAGTCAGATCAAAATGGATTAAAAATCTCAATATCAGACTATAAAGTTTGTCAAAGAAAATTAAGAAAAACCCTCCACAACATTGACGCTAAAGGCATCTTCAAAGATAAAACACCACTAACAAAGCAATTGGAAGCAAAGATAAACATCTGGGACTATATGAAACTAAAAAGCTTCTGAACCCCAAAAGAAATGGTAACCAAGATACAAAGACAGACCACAGAGTGGGAAAATATATTCACCCAATACCCATCTGATAAAGGGTTAATGTCCAGGATATTAACAGACTCACAGACATGGGGCAGAGCTGCTACTGGCTCTCCCTGTGCCCAGCTGCTCACGAGGTGTCCAGGAGGGATGGCGGGTTCTAGCCCTGGCCCGCCACCCCAGCAGAGCCTTGCAACAAGTCAGACGACCCCCCACTCCATGAGGGCCTCCATTTTCCACATCTGGACTTCCCTGTCATCAGAACGCCACCCAGCAAACCAGCCTATCACAGCCCGGCTCGGCCGCCACTTGCGGCATTGCAGTTCATCAATAAATGCTGGATTTAGAGATGACTATAAGTGTATGCTGCCCGCACGGCAGAGCCTGGCAAGCTACCTGTGTCGTATTTGATATGCCAAATACCAGTAACAATTTAGACCTCATTCCCATGACCTGATGGAATGATTTGAGGCTCTTTATGTTCCTGGAGCAGGCAGGTGCCCTTGGGCTCTACTAGCATGAGACAGGACATATGGAAATGTTCCTGGTGCCAGCTCGAGCCAATCGATGATGAACGGGAAGAAAGTGATACAGTGATACAGTGATCCAGGATATATCAGGTACTGGTAGAACTTTACAAGAAGAAAACAGTCAACTGTTGGAGGACAGGTTTAGCTATTCTGGGAGTTTTGTTGTTTTGCCCACTCCCAGCTTAATCTATTTAAGTCAAGGTTCATTCTAATGAGACCTCTCTTCTATGTAAACACTGCTAGAGGGTGTGGCACTTACAGAAGTCACCTTGGTTGAATAACTTCTGACTTATACATCTACTAAGACTTCTATGTTTTCTAGATTGGGCATAGCTCCTCTTTATACCCACTGCACCCAGCGTGGGACAGTTAGAATTTACCAGGAGACTACCACCCTGGCTACGCTGAGACTATAGGAAGACTATAGGAAGGATCATACTAGTTTTCTCTAAGCAGGTGAGTGTGACCCTTTCAGTACATGAGAACAAGATACGCAGAATCACCCTGGTGCAGATAATAATAAGAAGGACCTTGTGGGTACCATCTAGATTACATGAAGCTCATGAAGTTAAGATGTATTACTTTATATTAGCCCCCTCTCTCTCAGTGTTTTACATAAGAGATAATCTCCTTAGATGTTGGCATAATTTTTGTTTATACCTGCAATAGGGTGTGGCACTACACTCTGTTTAGAGTTCTTTGTTGACATGATCCTCTGGGTTGGATTACTTTGGTGTATATAAGGGGCTGACTTGAGGCCCCTTCACTTCACCTTTGGGCCTTTTAGCTTTCAGCTTTTTGGCTCCTGTGGCTTTTGGCTCCTCAGCCTTGCGGCTTTTTGCTTTTGCTCTTTGTCCTTTTGCTCCATCTTCTGGGTAGGACTCAGCTTGGGTGAGATCCTCTCTCTTTTGGTGGGAGACTTAGGCTCTTTTGTATGGTCTAAGTTCGGACCAGAGGTAAAGTTTGTTCATTATATTGGAGTGCTGTGGAAGAACTTTTGTACTATTAAAAGCCTTTTTGGAACTGCACCGGACTCATGAGTTTTCATCTGTTCCCCCGGCGCCCTCGGAGGTAGAAGAGAACCTCTGTCCTGACACTGTCGGGGACCCCCGGCAGCATTCCCCGACAGTCAACCACATCAAGAAATGGGGAGAAGAAATGAACAGAAACTTTCAAAAAGAAGAAATTCAAATGGGCAAAATGCTATGAGAAAATACTCATCATCACTAATCATCAGGGAGATGCAAATCAAAACAATAATGAGATACCATTTTATACCACGGAGACTGGCACATATCCAAAAGAGCAAGGACAACAAGTGCTAGCATGAATGCAGGGAGAAGGGGACTCTCATCCATTGTTGGTGGGAATGTTGACTGGTACAGCCTTTGTGGAAAACAATATGGACATTCCTCCAAAAACTAGAAATTGAGCTCCCATTTGACCCAGCCATACCACTCCTGGGAATATACTCTGGCATCCCAAAAACACATAAGCGGAAACACCATCTGCACTTTTATTTTCATAGTGCGCTATTCACAATAGCCAGAATCTGGAAACAACTTGAGTGCTCAAGAACAGACAGCTGGATAAAGAAACTGTGTTACATCTACACAGTGGAAAACTATGCAGCTCTTACGAAAAACAAAGTTATGAAATTTGCCTATAAATGGATGGACATGGATAGGATCATACTGAGTGAAATTAGCCAGAGGGGAAAGGACAGATATAGAATAACTGCATTTAATTGCAGGATATGAAAAAAATAGCATGATACCAATATCGGAGACCAGGCAAAACATGGATCAAAAGGTCTTGTCAGGGTCCAGAGTGATGGTCCAGCGGGTAGGGTGTTTGCCTTGCACGCGGCCGGCCTGTGTCGGCCCAGGTTCAATCCCCGGCATCCCATATGGTCCCCTGAGCACCGCCAGGCGTGATTCCTGAGTGTAGAGCCAGAAGTAACCCTGAGCATTGCCGGGTGTGACCCAAAAAGCAAAAAAAAAAAAAAAAGGTCTTGTCAGATCTACTGCAACTTGTGGGAGTCAGAGTATAAAACAGAATAAGGAACAGTGTACTAATAATTGTTGTAAATGGTAATACCAGCCTAGAACTGAGCATTGAATGTAGTCAAAGGAATATACATGATAACCTCTAAATATACGTATTGCAAGCTACAATGTGTAGAAGAAGGCATAAAGAGAGACCGAGAGTGTGAAAGAGAGAGAGAAACAGAGAGAGAGAGAGAGAGAGAGAGAGAAGAGGGCAAAAGTGACTGCCATAGAGGCAAGCTGGGAGAGGGGGCAGGAATTGGGGTATTGGTGGTGGGAAATGGGCACTGGTAGATGGATGGGTGCTGGAATACTATATGACTGAAACCCAAACATGAACATCTTTGTAACTTGATATATCACGGTGGTATAATAAAAATGGAAAAAATAAATAATATGTCTTTATGCATTGTGATGAAAATGAAATAAGGAAAGGTTTATAAGCAGTTGCCCATTTCAGTACTGGGCCTGTCATAGTGCTTATTAAGTAATATTATTGTCACGGCCTAAGTGGATAGATTTTTCCCCTCTGAGCAATGCAATATCTCAATTATCTCAATCCATCTCAGCCCACCACACTTCTCCAATCTATAGATGTTGCTAGTTTATATGGCAAACTTGAGTCTCTTAACTGCTCAGCCTTTTCCCTAAAAGCCTCTCAACAAACTGCTCAAATTCTCCCCAGGGCTGTTCCAGAGAGGAGGGGAGAAATGGACCCTTCTCGCCACCCTGCAAAGTGAATGTCATTTGTTTGCTTAGGCTCTTCATGCAATGCTTCGGCTCCAAATAGCTCATAAAGCACTTTAAAATTTTTGCTGATGCTACAAAGAGTGTTGCAGAGAAAGAGTGTGTTGCCCACCCCTGAGATGGTCCCCCTCCAGGGTACAAAGAGGTTGCCAAACTTGGCTCAGTGGCTCCTTCTAGCAATTAGGGAACAAGTAAGGCGAACTGCTCTGACTTAACCTCAGGCCACGGACACTCAGGAGCTAGAATCTTAAGAGGAAATGACCCGAGCTGGAAGTGTAATAAGCAAAAAGATACCTGGTTTTCATAACCACGGGTGGCTGAGAAATTAGATTTGTGATGCACCTCGAGATTTAATTTGTTTTCTTCAAGCAAGCATAACACTGGGAAAATAAGTGATGAGGGCTTCTCCCAACCTGGGTCAGGAGAAATGTGTGTGATTCAATAGAGGTGTTTTGTAGATGCACAGATTCCAAGCGTCATCCTCCACCTTTCTGGCTGATCTGCAGATCCACATTGAGTCCTGGTAGGAGCATTTCAAAGAACCTCCAGTATTTGTTACACCCAAAATGGTTTTGTTTTTTTGTGCGTAATTTCCATCTCTGTATGTTGCTCTCTGGAAAAACTGGTAGAGAGGGGAATAGCAGACTGACCAGTAAGCTCCTAGAGGGCCCAAACTCAATGGTTGGGCTCCGATTTATAGATAGACCAGAAAATAAAGCCTGCCCTTCATTCCCCTCCTACCTTCAAGGCAAAGAGGATATTGAAGAGTACACCCTGCTTCCCTCCCACAAACAGCCTCCTGGGGAATCTGCCTGCCTCTTTCCAAACTCTTTGTTTCTTAAATCACATCACAACTTCTTAACTCTGCTGGTTACACCTTAATTTTCTTTAAGGCAGTGCACATCACAGACTACTTCCAACTGGTGGAAAATATGAATGCTGGTCTCTCAAAAATGTACAAATACTCAATATTTAGCAGATAGTTCAAAGTCTTATGACTTACCACGGACCCCACTTTGGAGCTTAGATCTCATATGGGAATGTTCTAGAAATATATATGCCATTTGTGACAACAAGATGGAGCTGGAGGGCGTTATGCTAAATGAAATAAGTCATACAGAAGGACAAATACAAGAAACCTAAAAAATAAACTCACAAAAACATAATGAAGTGATGTTTACCAGTGATAGGATATGGAGTTATGGGAAATGGGGAAGAGAGTCAGAGGGTACAGGCATTAGAGACAACTAAACTTTTAGAGTTGATGTATTTTGGTGATGGCGCTGGCACTTGTCACTATCTTCCCATTGTTCAGCGATTTGCTCGAGCAGGCACCAGTAACATCTCCATTCATTGGGAATGAGGGGTGATGGCATTGGTTTCAGAAAATTGTATGCCTGAAATTCAACTATGAATCACTTTGTAAATCATGGTATCTCAATAAAAATATAAAATAAAAATAGAAACTTATGCTCCCACGCATATAAAACATGAATAGACTATGTAGTAAGTTTAGCATGATGTTCACAATGTAAAGTACTATTCTATTATCTGAAAGTTGCTGAGAGTAGATTTTTTAAGTTCTAACTAAAAAATAAATTGTAGTTATGTGAGATTATAGATATATTAACTAACCTTATACATGTTGCAATATTTACATATATCTAATCACTACATTGTGCATCTTAAATTTGCATATATATGCTCAATCTGAGGGTAAAAATAAAATGTTAGTGGGCAGTGAGAAAGCTTGTCTTACTGCCCCCCAAAAGTTTTGACAAATTCAAATTCCTTTCATAATAAAAAACTCTCAATAAATTGGGTATAAAAGGAATATACTTCATTTTATTAAACACCGTATATGACAGACCAAAAAGCTAGCATCATACTCAATGAAAACCTTACCACTAAGAGACAATGATAACTTTCATAGTAGCATAAAAAGTAGTAAAATCATAGAGAAAAAATTTAACCAAGGAGGTTAAAGAACTATACATTGAAAACTGTAGGACACTGGTAAAAGACACTGAAGAATTCATGTATAAATGGAAAGATATCCTGTGTTCATGGATTAGAATTACTATTTGAGTGTCCATACTGTAGAGATCCATCTATATAATCAATGAAATTTCCATTCAATGTCCAATGACATTTTTCAAAAAAGTAGAAAGACAATTAAATTTAACAGGGGTCACAAGAGACTCCAAATAAAGGACAACTGAAGGCATCATTGTCATTATTTCAAGCTTTATTGCAAGACCATAATCATCAAAATAGCATGTTGCTGGCATAAGAATAGATATGTAGACTGATAGAATTTAATTAGCAGTTCAGAAATAAACCCATTAATATATGATAAACTAATATTTAACAAGAAATTCAAGAATGCAAATAGGGAAAGGATAGTCTCTTAAAACTTGTATTGGGAAAATAGATATGCACATGCAAAAAGAATGAAACTATTCCTATGTCTTACACCATCACAAAAATTAATTCGAGGGCTGGAGAGATACTACAGAGCTTATGCTGCTTGCTTTGCTACATGAAGTAAGTCAGGGAATGTCTTATATGCTCTCACTGTGGAAGCCTAACAAGATAGCTGGAAATGATCACTCTGGATAAGAACTGCCTCCTAAAAATAAGTAAAGGAATGAATATGGTAACTTTCATGTATGTATCGCAAACCATAATGCCCAAAAAGAAGAGAAGGGAAAGAAAGAGTGAGAGACAAAGAAAAGTGCCTGCCACAGAGATAGGTGGGGGTGGTGGGAGGGAAACTGGGGACATTGGTTGTGGGAAATGTACACTGGTAGAGGGATGGATGTTGGAACATTGTATGACTGAAACCCAACATGAACAGCTCTGTAACTGTGTATCTCACATTATTCTATTAAAAAAAATCCCACAAATGAATGCAGTCATTCTATATCTGTCCTTATCCTTCTGATTTCACTCAGCATGATAATCTCCATGTCCATCCATTTGTAGGTAAATTTCATTTGTGGATTTCGTTTTTTCTAACAGCTGCATAGTATTCCATTGTGTAGATGTACCATAGTTTCTTTATCCAGTCATCTGTTCTCATACACTCAGGTTGTTTCCAGATTCTGGTTATTGTGAACAGTACTGTGATGAATATAGAAGTGTATATGGTGTTTCTGTTTGTGTTTTTCGGTCTCCAGGGTATATTCTCAGGAGTAGTATTGCTGGGTCAAATGGGGAGCTCAATATCTAGTTTTTGGAGGAATGTCCATATTGTTTTCCAAAAAAGGCTGGACCAGTCGATATTTGTGGGATATAAATATATATCACTTATATCAGTTTTCTATTAATTTTTTGGAAACAGTAACATCAGATTAGAACTGTGCATTGAATGTAGGCAAAAGGATTTACATGATAATCCCTAAATGTATGTAGGGCAAGCCATAATATGTAAGAGAAGGGAGACAGAGAGAAAGAAAAGAGACAGAGAGAGGCGAAGTGCCTGCTATAGAGGCAGGAAGGGAAGGGAATCTGGGGACATTGGTGGTGGTAATAGAGCACTGGTAGAGCAATGGATGTTGGAACACTTATGACTGAAACCCAATGATGAATATCTTTGTAATTGTATAACTCAGAGTGGTATAATGAAATATAAAAAATAAGTCTATTCCTGTGGAATTCAACCTGAGCAACCTCAACCTGACAGCTGAAAAATAACCACCCTAGCCCAGCCCCGCCAAGTGACTCTAAAGTATAATCACTATGTAGTGTCAGAACGTTAAACCGTTAATTCTCAAACTTGAGTAAATATTAAAACAACTTGCAGGGATCCACCCCAGTTTGCACCAGAGGGGGCCCAAGAGTCTGAGTTTATCTCTTTTTTGTTTCTTTGTTGTTTTATGTTGCTCAGGCTATTCCCCGAATGGTGCTCAGGAGACCATGAGGTACTGGGAATTGAATCTGGATCTCCCACATGCAGAAAGCATGTGCACCAGCCCCCGAGGCCACCTCCCTGGCCCTGTGTCTGCATTTCTAAGCAACTTTTAGTGGTGCTGATGTTAGTACAGATTGCAGTGTGTTCTAAGTCCATCATCTAGATCACAAACATCGCAAACATCTGATTCAGAGATAAGTCAAATAAGTAATATGATTCTGAAAGCAAAAAGAATTATCTTCCCCAATTATTCCAATTTTCTCAGATTCCCAATTATTGTCACAAGCCCAGGAAGAGAAGAAAGCACACAACTTGAAATTTGGTAGAACTCAGTCATCCTCATATTGAACAATTAGTAGGCTTGGTAGTGCAAGAGGAAATTATATTTTTCCCCTCCCAACTCTACAACGCTACTCTCCATTCTGAGGAGTGAATTCTTTTCAGCCTCTTGAATAAAATCAAGAACAGGACCCATGACTTTCCTCATCGTTCTCAGATTTTAAGTTTTCTTTGGCAGCTTTAATTCCCCAAAGAGCATGAATTTAATGATTAATGCATCCAATCTAGCTTAATACGCATACTCGCCTTTTAACTTCCTTAACAGCTTTCTTCTTCCTCTACTACCAGTCTGCCCCTGGGAAAGGGACCTAGTTAGCTTTTCTTGACTTTCGACCTTTCTTCCCCTTTTCTCCTCTTCAGCTCCAGTTGGCCTGTGGCTGGCTCTTCCAGGCTTGGAGGACTATGAGAGATGAAAGCCAGTAAGGATCTGAGTTAGTGTTTTCCATCACCATTAGGCATTGAAAGGATCTAGAGGTGGTAGGTGAAACTCCAGGAGGAACCATTCAGTTAGGACACAAAATAAATATCCGAGCCCCCACCATACCCAGAGGTTGTGTACCTTCTCTTCCCTGATACTGATGGTGTCAGCTGACCTCTTGAAAACCTCCCTCAGCTCTTGCCAGCCCTGCTGCTCCTCAATAGTCTCTTTCTGCTGGAAATCCTTAGCCCTGGGAAGTTTCCCCTCTTGTTTATTTCTTCTGATATAGTCATCCTTAATTTCTCAGCATAAAACTGGATTCAGCTGCCTTTCCCCAGTTCTCCGCTGGAACTTCAGAGTACCATGTGTGCTTGCTATACTGTATGGTGGGAACAGACTCTTGCTCCCATGGTTAACCTAACTACCTACCTCTTGGGCAGCTTAAGCCAGCCATCTTCAATTGTCTCAGTATGAGTTATACATATTTCCTTGCACCCTCAACTCCAAAGCAATTTGTTAATACTCTTCCTTTCATTATAGCTGCCTACAATGGAACAAAATGAAGTGAATAGCATCTAACTGTAATCTGGACAGTCCATCCTAAAATAATTCCAGGGCCAGAGAGATAGTACAAAAGGCAATTGCCATGTACATGGCTGGCCATTGTTTGATCCCCAGCACCATATATGGTTGCATAAGACCACCACGAATGATCTCTGCCTGTGTACAGTGCCAGAAGTAAGCCCTGAGCACTGCTGGGTATGGCCTTGAAACTAAACTCTGCAAAAATAAAACAGTTCGGACGAGTTGTCAGTCATTTAATTTCCTTCCTTTTGGAGAAAATAAAGTTTGCACATGAATCCTCTGCCTCTGTGGCCAAAAGCCATGTTAAGGGTTCATTTGTATTCCCCCCAAAGTGTGAGTGACTGAGGCACCAATGAACTCCCTAAGGGTGTCAGAATGTGGCCTTATTTGGAAATAGTCATTGCAGTTGTGATGAATTAAGATGAGATGTTGCTGGAAGAAATGGTCCCCTAATTCAGCCGATTTGGTGGCTTTGTAAGACACTGTAAGGTGAGACACACAAGGCCAAGATGAAGGTAGAGACTACAGTTTCGCTGCCACAGCCCAAGGGATGCTTAGGGTGATCCAACACCGGAAGAGAAGAGAAGGCAATCTTCCCTAAATTTTGTTAGAACACAATACTTCTAGCATCTTGGTTGATGGCTTTAGCCCTCAGAGTGTGAGAGAATCGACCTCTGTTTCTTTAAGCCTCTTGTTTGTAGCAGCCCCCAGATATTAATACTGGCTGCTTCATCCACCCCTTGCCCTGTTACAGGTCTGGTTTGAATCTCTGCATGGTAACTGAATGTGGAGGACAGAGGAATAAGCTCGTGCGAAGTCCATGAAGCCCCTGCTCTCACTTCAAGTGAAGATGATGCTGAAGGGGCTCCCTCCCTCCTCCCCACAATGGAGAGGAAATATTATACAGTTCAAAAGAAATCCTCCCTCCCTCTGTCGAAAGGGCTGATACCAACATAGAACTGAGCATTAAATACAGGCAAAAAATGCACATGATGGCCTCTAAGTGTATGTAGTGCAACCCACAATGTGTAGGAGAAGGGAGAGAGAGAGGGAGAAAGAAAAGAGATAAAGAACCTGCCATTTAGGCAGGCTATGGGAGGGGGAGGGAATTGGGGACATTGGTGGTGGGATATGGGCATTGGTGGAGGGCGGGTGCTGAAACACTATGTGACCGAAACCTCTAAACATGAACAACGTTGTAATTGTATATCTCACTGTGGTATAATAAAATGTTTAATTTAAAAAAAAAAGAAATCCTCCCTCCCTCTCTGTCCTGGCCCCATAAACATCAGTCCTTTCATATACGTGACCTAATGTTGAGCTAAAGATCCAAATTGTGTGTGTCTGTGCCCATATTCCCAGAACCTCATATTGGAATATGGGAATATGAGGGTACCTAATATTTTTTCTGACTCTCCACCTGGGTATGCCTAATATTTTAAACCCCTTTGCAACCTTAGCTAAAACAAAGCAGGTAGAATCTTATTGGAAAGTCCTGATACACAGAAGTGCAAAACACCTTGGTTTTCTGTTACCTTGGAAACTACTCTCTAATTTCTAGTCTGAAAAACTTAAGTGAATCTGATGTGATAAGCAGTTAAGGTCCTTTTGCTAATTATCTAAGTCAAACAGAAATGAAATGCTGTTCTGAAACCTCTGGCACTTGTGCTCTCTTGAGTCCCAATAAAAGTTACACTCACTGGAATCATGTCCATGCATTGTTTTCAAAGCATAGTCTTTCGTTTTCAAGTTCCAGAGTGAAGGGACAAGAGGGACTTTCTAAAAGATGTACAGATATTTCCTGGATCTGGGGAGCTAAGTCATGTGTCTAGAGTTCATAGGTAAAGCTTTTTAAATTTACATCATAGTTCCTAACAAAATGGTACCTCCCCCAAAGGGATCACTTTTTCATATCAACACATAAAACTTGATGCAACTTGATTTTGGTGTCAGAAATACCTGTTGAGTCACAACTTCATGCCAGGCCTACTTTAGGCATTAAGGTTGCAGTCACTGTGGATTCCTACACCATGCAAGCTGCATCTTACGCCTTCAGCTCCACCTAAGTCACCCCGGATCTCTGCCTCTCTGCTTCAAGACCCTTCCAGATCCTCAGACACTTCCTCAGACATTCCCTCAGTAGAGGACCTGAAACTGGGTTCTCACCATCCCAGGAACACCCTGTTCCAGAGAAGGGATGTCCAGCTTTGTAGGCCCTGATTCTCACATGTTTCCTGCATAACTTTCCAGTGGATCTCAGCAGTCCTGACCTCCAGCTGCCCACTATAATAACAGTGCAGGGCCCCCCGCCCCACTCTCAACTCTTCTTTCTGACTCATCTCATTTTTCTCCCTTGTCACACATGCTTCCTGTCATCACCTATCTGTCATCGGGTCCTTGGCTCTGTACTCAACTGGGAGGAACCTAAAATAAGATTTTTCCAATATGAATGAGGCACAATCCCATCCCACATGACGCATTCAGCCTGCTGGGGTTTGTAGTTAAGCGAACACAGTGCTGAGAGCAAAGTGAAGGTTGTTCCAGAAGTCAGAAGCATGACAGGAAAGGCAGGAGGAAAACTCAAGGAAAGTGTCTGGGACAAACAGCTCGGAATTACGCTTAGTGGACAGACCAGAATTAACTCTTACCAGGTCCAACAAAAAATGTTAAGGGCTTCTAGGAAAAGAAAATATTCTAATGACATATTCTAAGGCACAAAACAAGCAAACACTACTAACTGTTTTTATTATTGGAGCACCAGGCATGGTAACAACTTGGCGGGAGATGACAGCAGATTCGGGGGCAAGAAACAGGTGACTTATGTCCTGCTGCCTGCCCCAGCCCCAGTTCTTAAAAATACCCCTGACCGCACTGTCCTTCACAGCTCCCACCCAGACTTTTAACAATATTGTTGACCTTTTTTAAAAAATGTTTCTCCATTCCAGCAGGGTCTCACTTCTTCAGGTGACTAGCCCAGCCTAGCATGGTCTCCTTAGACAGCTGGGCAAGCTGGTCCCCTGTATCTAGACTTCCTTTTTCTTGGGTCTTTTTGTCAATTCTGGCCCCCTTCAACCATTTCTTCTGCATTCCATCCTCTTCTTCCCCAACAGGCATTCTGTTATCTTTATTTGTGAGCTTGGGTTTTGTATTTTTATTTTCAATTCCACATATAAGTGAAATCATACCATATCTGTCTTCTGTCTGATTTGTTTCACTTAGCACAGTGCCCTCAAGGTCCGTCCATGTTCCATATGGAAAGATTTTCCCTGTCTTTTCTGACTGAAGAGTAATCTATTATATATATTTTCTTTATCTACCTTCCCATAGATTGATATTATGGTGACTATAATAAATAATGTTGCCCCTAAGCCTGGGGTGTAGATACCCTTCAAATAAATGCTTTCATTTGCCTTGGATAAACACCTGAGGTGGAACTGCTGGGTCAGAGGAATTTCTATTTTTAATTTTATAAGGCAGCTTCCCCTTGTTATTTTCCATAGTGGCTTCCACCATCTTCCTGCAAACAGGACACAGGAGGTGCCTTTTCTCTACGATCCGCCTACACATGTTGGTTTTTTTTACTTTTTGAATAATGCCAACCCTAACACGTGGGAGTTGATGTCTCCTTGTGGCTGGAATTTGCTTTCCCTGGTGATTAGTGATATTAGACATCTTTCTGTGTAACTGCTGGGCATTTTAATGTTTCCTTTGTAAGAATGTCTTTTCAGATCCTCTGCCCATTTTTAACTCAGATTTTTTGTTGTTATTGAGTTATCTGAATCCTACATATATATTAGTATATATGTAGATATTTTGAATATATCTTTGGTGGGGGCTTGGTCCACACCCAATACTGCTCAGGACTCACTCCTAGCTCTGTGCTCAGAGATCGCTCCTTGCAGTGCTCAGGGGAGCATACTTGGTGCTGGGAATTGAAGCAGGTTCTACTTTGTGCAAGGCAAATGCCTAATCCACTGTATTATCTCTCTAGTCCTCAATTTCATATAATGTATAGGACAGGCCCCTAAATAGAATCCAGCGCCTTACATGTTAACAGTGCCGAGGTTAAGAAACCTCTCTATGTACTGCCAGGACAGGCTCAGTATTTGGGGGCACACCCTCTGCCTTCTGGGAGACTGCAGGTGCTCCCCTGCTCCCCTCCACTTCCAGTGTCTTAAGACTCAGGGGAATTCTACTGTGGAAAGAGTATGTTAGGGTCTAGCATCAATTACTTGGGAGGTGGAAGAAACAATGGGAGAGGGAAGAGTGAGCCAGGGAGGAGAAAGCAGCTAATAAAGGATGCAGAGCTAGTTGCCATGGTGAGCAGCTAGAGCCAAGAGCCCCGGTAGGACATGTGTCAGAATTAACCACAACACTCAGGGGCCAGGAGCCTTCGGTGTTTTCACCAGGAACTCAGAGCAATCTTCAGTGGCTGGCCACTCTGGAAAAGTGGATTCCCACATACCTTTGGTCTTCTGAAGGTCCCACATACCAGTGAAGGCCCTTGAGCATCACAGAGCAGGTGCTGGGAGTTGAAGGTGGGGCCAGTGTGCCCTGATGTAGTAAAGATGGGATACAGCATCTGCGACACAGCTTGGTCTCAGTGTCGTCTTTGTTTCCGGGCCCCATCTCTGAATCTGAGCTCTCAGATGCAGATCCTGCAAGTTGCTTTAATTTGTTCTGTGACCTTGAGTATATTACTATTCGACACTTGCTTTCCCCCACTGCAGAATGGAAATGACAGTGATGTGACATCACTGGGCCATGGTAAGGGTGATAGAAGAAACTACAAAGCAAACCCAGCAAGGCTCTTGCCCACGCTGCCGTCACTCTCAGGGCAGCAGGGGGTCACGTTAATAGCAATCCAGGGTAGCTTCATTCCCAACACCCATTTAAGCATGCAGTGTGCTCTACCGCATTTAATTGCTCTCATTGGCTCTTTGAGATAGAAGCCAACTGTTATTCCTGTCTTGCAGATAAATACAAGGTCCTGAGAGACCAATCACATAAAGTCGTGCTGCCTGAGGTAATATCTGAGGGTTAGAAGCCCTCCCTTTATATAAAGAAGCAGGAAAGAACCACCCAGAAGTAGCAAGTAGACCGTGTTCATATATGCTAAACCAAGAATCCTCTTTAAAATCTCTCTCTCCCTGTGTCATAACAGTCAGGCACTGAAAAATACGGCCAAATATCTCTGGATGATCCAAGTGCCAGCTGCAGTCACTCACCTGAATTGCATGGTGACATTTTGCCCACACCCTGGACTCTCCCGCAAGCCGTGGGTGTCAGCTCAATCCCAGAGAATGCGCTCTTTCTTCCCCTTCACCAGAGCCTGCAATTACAGTGAGATCTGACCTTTGCAGTTTCATTTTCAGGCTTTTGAAATGAAGATGTCGGGATTCAAAATTGGACAATGTTGTCAGCAGGGAGACGCCTGGAAGCAGAGGAATATTTATGGTAATAAAAAACTTGAGCTCTCCAAGGGCCAGCTAAATTACAGTTGGCACAAGGCATATTAGAGCTTGTCCACTGTTACTGTCAGCCCGCGGAATTCACAGCCTTAAAAGGTAATAAATTGTGGGAGGAGTCCACTGCTTAAGCAGATCAGCGACAAAAAGTGGAAGCGGAGAGCCCAACAATGGGAAATAATGGAAATTCAAACTTTTTCTCCTCAATTTTATCAAAATAGAAGATTTTCTGACAGGAGCTGGGTCTTAGCAGAAAAGCACAAAATGTCTGTGGCCATGTTATTCCTGGTGTCTGTAACCATGTTGTTCCTGGCTGATTGTCCTCCATTTTTACCCCCCCATGGAGAGGGGGTACCTCAAAGATGTGGAAAGAAGAAAACTAATTGTGCCTGACACAGCAGGTGCACTAACATCCGTTTACTCATTGATCTTCTTCTGTTTTGGCCCTTTGATGCTGTAAAACTGAATTCTAAATCTAGAAATTTAGATTGCTTTTCTAAAAAAAATGTTTAAAAAGGTACAAAGTGTGTGTCCTCTAAGACTTGATGAAATTAAGTGTAAATGTTATTACTTTCCTAACACTCTCTTCTGTAATATGAATCTCCTTAATTTAACACATTTATCAAGTTAAAAAATACTGTACCAGCAATATCTACAGCATAAAAGAGATGATGATTAGACATTTATTCTTACCATTCTTAATCAGCTAACTGTGTTTTCCTAAGAAAATGAAAAAGAAGTTAAAAAGAAAAAAGTGAACATTTAAACTAATGCAAAGCAAGGTGTAATCAGTGGTGAGAGGCAAGACTGTAGCCCTGCTTCAGGGGAGAGTGGCTTTCTGCTGCCTCAGCCTCATACGTCCACCTGGGGCCGGCCACCAGCCAGCGTGCTCTCCCTCATTTTTCCCAAAACACACATATCTTGCACAGCCAGCAAAGACACGCACTACAAGATAAATAGGTAAAGTGCCTGTCAGTATATTTCACCTAGGAAAACTCAGACCAGCTCTTGAAAAATGTAATTCTAACATCCCACCCCTATTTGAGCCCCTTCCAAATTTTCAACAATCAAGCCATTTAAAAACAATCTTCCTGTAGTAAAAGTTCTTCATCTTGTAGTTGAAACCACATTTCCCTTTGATTGTCTTTACTGAAACAGAGGAACTTATATTTATAATGTCCATTTTATTTCTCCTTTTTTCTTTTTTGAGCCAACCCAGTGATGCTCAGATGTTATTCCTGGCTCTGCACTCAGAAGTTACTCCTGGCAGTGCCTGGGGAACAATATAGGATGCCTGGGATCAAACCTGGGTCGGTCGCATGAAAGGCAAACACCCTCCTCACTGTACTATTGCTCTGGCCCTCCTAATATCAATTTTCTTAATTCCCTTCTTGAATTGCCCAATTTACCACCATCCTTATTTTCCTACTATCTAGGTATTCCTTGGGCTGTCTATGCATTTTGACACTTGATCAGTTTTGGAGTTTAGAACTCCATAAATTATTTAAGCGGTCTTTTTACTTTAAAGAATTGTGATTTAAAAATTATTTACAATTGAATTTTGTATCACTTGTATCACTTGTCTTCCGCTGTTCATCAATTTGCTCAAGCGGGCTCCAGTAATATCTCCATACGTCCTGTCACGTGCTAGTGTAGCCCAAGGGCATCTGCTCGCTCCAGGAACACAAAGAGCCTCAAACCATTTGTTCAGGTCATGGGAACGAGGTCTATAATTGTTACTTTTTTTTTGGCATATCAAATACGACATGGGTAGCTTGCCAGGCTCTGCCGTGTGGGTGGTATACTCTCGGTAGTAGGTTTTCAGTTCGTGCATTTACTGATAACCTGCACGACTGCTTGCATCTGCTTTGCAGCCGCGTGCAACAGGGAGAAATGGGCTTTTCTCTCGGGTGGAGCTCTGACAAGCTATGGAGTCTGGATGTTGAAAATGTCGGCTCTCATGGTGTGGGGGGTCCTCTGGATTCTTTCGAGGCTCTATTGGGATTGGGCTAGGGCTATGACCTGCCTTCCCTCCCCGGACACCTCATGATCAGCTGAGCATAAGGAGAGCCAGTAGCAGCTCTGCCCCATGTATCTGAGTTTTAGGCATATAATATTTCAATTCCAATCCCACCACCACATCAACTTCCCTCCACCAATGTTCCCATATTCCTTCCCTACCACAACCCCAGTCCATCCCCACCTGTCCACTTGACAGGCACATTACAAAGTTTCATTGGTTGAGGCTTAGATCTCATGTTTTCAGTTTTGTTGAGTCTGTGTTTTGTATCTATGGCTATACTGCTAACCCGTATCACCAGTATAACAGAAGCCCTCATGCCTGTTCACCCATTACTTCCAGTTCTCATCTTCCTTAATGTCTTTTCTTCTCTGTCCTTCTCTCTAAACACTGGAGTGGAGGATGACCTATGTACCCCCTTTTACAACATTTCTTCATCTGTAAACTGCAAATAAGTGAGATTATCCTGTGTTTGTCTTTCTTCTTTCTGACTTACTTTACTCGACATATTTTCTAGTTCCAACCATATTGAAGAAAATTACCCGACTTCATTTCTTGCAGCTGTATAGTACTCCACTGTGTATATATTACCACATTTTCATAATACATTTATCTCTCATTGGATGCCTAGATCAAGTTCATATGTTAGCTATTGTACTGAGTGCAGCAATGAATATGATATACATATGTCCTTTTGAAAGAGTGTTTTTGTGCCCTGGGGGGTAGATGCTCAACAGCTTTATTGTTGGGTAATAGGGCAGTTCAATTCTAAGTTTGCTGAGAGCTCTCCATACTGTTTTCCACAGAGGTTGTACCTGACAACAATCTCGCCAGCAGAGGATTATTCTAGATTATTTAAAAGAGATCTTAAGCATGCCTTAACCAAGACGGTATATATTCTTTTCTTTGTAGATTGATTTAATATAATACAAAGTACATTCCTTTTGGAAAAACCAGTTATCACATATAATCATACAGGTTAAAAAAAGTTCCATGAGCAGGTAAAGTGCTTGCCTTGCATATGCCAGACCTAAGTTCTATCCCAGCACTGCATCTAATCCTCTGAGCTCTACCAAGAGTGGTCCCTGAGAGAACCTGGAGTAAGCCCCTGAGCACTGCCAGGAATGACCCAAAAACTACCAAAATAGAAATAGATAACTTCTGTGCTGGAGAAGTCTGTGGTAGAACACTAATGTGTATATATCACATGTGAGAGGGCTAAATTCCACTTCTAGTACCACAAAAATTGAAAAATGAGATTCCTATTTCATCTAAAAAAACCAACTGCTTCCTGGAAGTTACTACACAAGAATTTTGATACTGTTATATTATTGGCCTCTTACACAATTGTTGCTCAACTTACAGACTCACCTTGTGCATAAACATAGAGTATGCTGAATTTTATATCAGCCACTTTTTCTTTGTTTACATCATTTGTTCTCGTATATATTTTTTGATAATTTTACTATATACACACATAGACGATGCACCTGTTCAATACTAATTATTGATATAACAATTTGGAACAGAAATTCAAATAGTTTGGCTTAAACAAGTATTTCCCTAAACATGACCAAAGCTCACAGACATGGGGACATGACATGGGGCAGAGCTGCTACTGGCTCTCCCTGTGACCAGCCGCTCACGAGGTGCCCAGGAGGGATGGTGGGTTCTAGCCCTGGCCCTCCACCCCAGCAAAGTCTTGCAACAAGCCAGACGACCCCCCCACTCTATGAGGGCCTCCATTTTCCACATCCAGACTTCCCTCTCGTCAGAACTCCACCCAGCAGACCAGCCAATCACAGCCCGGCTTGCGCGCGGTCGCGTGGTTCATCAATAAATGCTGGATTTAGAGATGACTACAAGAGTATGCTACCCTCACGGCAGAGCCTGGCAAGCTACCAGTGTCGTATTTGATATGCCAAATACCAGTAACAATTATAGACCTCATTCCCATGACCTGATGGAATGGTTTGAGGCTCTTTATGTTCCTGGAGCAAGCAGGTGCCTTTGGGCTGTACTAACATGAGACAGGACATATGGAGATGTTATTGGTGCCCGCTCGAGCCAATCGATGATGAACTGGAAGACAGTGACAGTGATGACCAAAGCTGGCTGGTTGTTCTACCAACCATATTCTTTTTCTTCTGGATGTTCAGTTAAGAGCAGACGTAGCCCCAAAGCTAAAACAAAACAAAAAATTGCACTTTCCAGACTTCCTTGTAATGGACACATCCTGCAATAAGGCTCACCAATGAGCAGTGAGTAGAAATGCCACTTTAAGCAGTAGGTGATAAACCCTCCCACAGGTGATCCCTGACCCCCACCCTTCCCCTCTGAGTAGAGAAGACTTGTAGCTATAGAATAGGGTGTCACAGATAGAAAGCCATTCTCCTGTGTAGCCACTTTCAGAGAATCTGGCAGCCATTAAACAAAGATATCTAGGTTGAACTGTTAAATGAATGAAAATGAACTTTCTGTTGTGTTAAACCACTAAAATTGGTAATTGTTATAACAGCCTATCTGGAGCACCACACTCATCATATACAGTAAACCCAGTCAGAATTAGGGCAGGGCTGGTCTGCAGGTAATGCAAAGTCATCAGAATTATAGGCTTTTATCTCCTACCTCAACCTCCTTAACAAGCATGGAAGAGTCCCCTGAAACAGCACTCCAATGTCTGGGCCTTCTACGGAATTGAATGTGTGGGTCTCCAGGCTCTCATGATTGCCATGGTCATAATGTCACATTTGAGACCCCTTTGCTCCTACATAACCTGTGAACAATAGTAAGATGATGCACAGCAAGAAACTGCAGCTAAGTTTCTCAGATAGTCTCAAAATACAATGCCAGTTTCCCAGAAACAATCCATCTAACCACTCCCTCATTCTCTAGGAACTTTGTCTTGTGCTTTCTTCTAAGAATGCTGAAGGATGACCACCAGAGAACCACAACTGTATGTCTCAATAGCCAGTGTCCCTTGTCTTTGACCTCGTTTCCCTTGAGGTGGGACTGCTGCATTTCACTTCTCATGGCTCCTGGCGTCATTAGTTCATTGCTTTCCAATCAGGGCCTTAAACTGAACCTTCTATGATGATGTTATTGGCTTTGAAGATATTGTTGAGATGTTCACCAAACCCATTTGCCCTTCTTGGGCACACAGCTAGACTTCATCACCCGTGTTCCCTCACTGTCAGGTGAGACCAAGTGCTTTCAATCCTTCTGTCAATTGTGGACAGAAGTGATATACACTACTACCAACCTGGCTCAGAAGAATATTTTAGTGTAAATGTCAACAGGCTCTTTTTACATAAATTAATCCATTTACTGTAGACTCCCAATGTTTCAAGTGATAGGTTCAATCCCTGGCACCCCAGGTTGTTCCCTGAGTCCATCAAGAGTGATCCCTGAGTGCAGAGCCAGCAGTAAACCCTGAGTACCACCAAGTGTGACCCAAAAAACAAAGCAAAAGCAAAAATCAGATTTTGGTCCCAAAGCTGAGAAGAATAGGGCTGCATTGATTTCATGTCTGTGTGGTAGATACAAGTGTTCAAGGAAGAAGCAGGAAGCCCCACAGTAGACCTCTCCTGTGTCAGGGCTTCAGATTCCCCCTTTTATACACTCCCCAATGTTTCATGGCCGTGGGTATGTAAAATAGGTATGGAAGTCTAACATGTATTCATAATAAATAATAAATTTATTATAAAACCAATTTTTATGATCCCCACATTTAGAAAATAATCCCTGTGTAGTCATGGCCCACACTTACAGAATCTAGATTATAAAGCATATTCTCCATTCTAAAAGAATCAGTATTTCAGAGTTCATAGACTTTGTTCTGCCATTAAGAATATTGACTTTAACTCTGTTATTAAAAGATTCGTAAATCACAATGCTGAAATAGAATGAATAATAAAAGGAAAATGAAAAAAAAGAAACCAAGAAAAAAGTGTGTTGACTTCATTGGTCTGTTAGCATTTTTGTGTTCTCCATTGCCCAGAGGCTTGGAAGGACGTGTAGCCTTTATCTCAACCCTAATTTCCTTTATAAACTGCCCCATTTCCCTATCTTGTCATCTGTAGAATTACACGAGCTATGACTTAAGACTCACCTAGAAATAAGTTAAGACAGACAAATTTAATCTCTTTCCTAAGAATTGCAATAGCCACTCTATAGTAGCTTGGGAATAGGAGTCTCTTATGTGGTTACATATTAAAGTACTGCATCACTTACAAAAGAAACTACATTACCATGTTCGATGCATTTTTTACTGCACAATAGAATAAAATATGTAAAAATCTGATTTAGTCAATGTGCGAGAACCAAAACTGTTTGTTCCCGCTGGGTCTAATTATGAAGACAAATGTAGAAACGGATGTTCATATATTTCTAGATGTATTATTACACATAATGATGTGTAAGTATGCATATATATGGAGAGAATATTTTTATGAGCTAATGCGACAAATGCCTAATGTACGCAACAAAGTGAGCTCAAACTTTGGGGGTGTTATGGATTATACCCAGCTCACCTTCAGAGGAAGTCATAATGCATAATTATGAGACCAGGGCAGCTGAAGGCCTGGGAGTCAGAGAGGTTGCCAACATATTTCAGGCGAATTCGTTTTCAACCATAGGTCATGCAAAAAATACCGAACCGTGTATCTCTAAAATGTTCACTCTGGGTTAACATGGCATGTATATTTTTAGTCTCATGTTGTAAAGGAAAATAAAACATACAAATGCATTTTTTCATGAAAAGCTACTTCATGAGCCTAATTAAGAAATTACAAGCTCTGTAGTGTGCATTCCAAGCTCAAACCTGTGGGATTAGCTTAATGATGATGTAAATCAGTAACTTCTATAAATTTCTATTAAGATGATATATGCCAACTAATTCCTATACCTCTGCAAATATATCATGGATTGCAAATGCTGATGTACATTGGCAAATCTCGCACAGTAGTTCCCCATTTGTGATATACAGCTTAATGTTGCTTCCTATACCATAGCCATCAAACTGTTCTTAATGTGCTAGTGATATGGAATGTATTTATCACATAACGCAATGACCATAATCTATTTATTTTCCTTCTAGAGAGATCTTGAATGTAAGCTCAAGATAAATTTTCGGCAGAGAAAAGTGGAGTAAAACCATGAAGGAGGAAAATATTAGGGCTGCTGCTGTCCTCCTACCTAGTACATTGAAAATATTCATGTATCTACCAACACACTCTGTGCGCCTTCCTTGGTTTGTTTCCACCCTTCACTGCCTCTCAAAGTTATTATTCTTCTGGGCTGATATTTATCATATTTACACGTTCCTTTATGTTTTTATCCAAAAATTAACCCAAGATTTTGTTTTTTATGACTGAATAATATTATGTTATGTGTGATTGGGGATGGGGGATGGCTTTTCTGTATCTGTTCATCCTCTGATAAGAAGTTTGTTTCCAAATATTGGCTATTGTAAAAAATGTAGAGGGTGCAGCTCTCATTTTATTTTTTTTTAATTTTTATATTATACCACCATGAGATATACAATTACAAAGATGTTCATGTTTAGGTTTCAATCATACGGAGTTCCAGCACCCATCACTCCACCAGTGCCCATTTCCCACTACCAGTGTCCCCTAATTACCTCCCCCTCCCTGGCCTGCCTCTATGGCAGGCACTTTGCCTCTCTTCTCTCTCTCTCTCTCTCTTTATTTCTCTCTCTCCCTTCTCTTACACGTTGTGGCTTGCAATACATACATTTAAAGGTGATCATGTATATCCCTTTCCCTATATTCAATGCTTAGTTCTAAGCTGGTATTATCATTTCCAGCAATTATTAGCAAATTGTTCCCTTCTCTGTCTTACCTAACCTCTGAGTTCCACACTCAGGTAGATTCCACCCACTGACAAGACCTCCTGATCCATATTTAGCCTGACCTTGGTATCATACTAATTTTTATATCCCGCAAATAAATGCAGTCATTCTATATCTGTCCTTTTCCTTTGGCTAATTTCACTCAGCATGATTCTCTCTATGTCCATCCATTTATAGACAGATTTTATAACTTAGTTTTTCCTGACAGCTGCATAGTATTCCATTGTGTAGATGTACCACAGTTTCTTTATCCAGTTGTCTGTTCTCAGGTACTCTGGTTGTTTCCAGAATCTAGCTATTGTGAATAGTGGGTGCAACTCTCATTTTATATTAGTTTTCATTTTCTTTCTTTTTTTCACTTTTTTGGGACATACCAGGAGATGTTCAGAAGTTATTCCTGGCACTGTACTCAGGAATTATTCATTGCAGTCCTCAGGGGACCATATGGGATGCCGGGAATCAAGCCCAGGTCAGTGGTATGAAATGCAAATGCCCTACTTCCTGTACTATCACTCCAGCCCAGTTTTTCATTTTCTTTGACTAAATGTACGACGTGAGATTGATAGAACACATGGTAGTTCCATTTAAATTTTTTATGATGAGGGGCCGGAGCGATAGCCCAGCGGGTAGAGCGCTTGCCTTGCACGTGGCCAGCCGTGCCGGCCCGGGTTCGATCCCCGGCATCCCATATGGTCCCGAGCACCGCCAGGAGTAATTCCTGAGCAAAGAGCCAGGAGAACCCTGAGCATTGCCGGGTGTGACCCAAAAAAGCAAAAAATAAATAAATAAAAATTTTATGATGAGCCATACTATTTTCATAATGGTAACATGATTTTACCAAAGGTTCTCTTTTCTCCATCTTCAGCCATATTTGTTATCTCTTGTCGTTTTAATAAGCATTCTACCAGGTGGGATGCAGTATTTCCTTGTGCTTTAGATTTGCATGTCTCTGGTATTTAGAGCTGTTGAGCATCTTGGCCTTTAGAAGTCTTCATTGGTAAAATGTCTGTATAGATCTTCACATTTTTGAATCATTTTTGCTATTGTGATACATGAGTCATTTTATATTTGAGATATTTAACCATAGCACATATATATATTCCTTTCAAGTATTTTATTCTATTATATTAAGTAGGTTGCTTTTTAATTTTGCTGATAGCCCATGTGTTGTGCAGGGGTGCCTCATTTCTTAGCTTTGCTTTTGTTGTTATTTTGGTTTTAGAAACAGGTAATCATTGCCAAGAATGATGTCAAGGAATTCGTTGCCTTTGTTTTCCTCTAGGAATTTTGTGGTTCTACCTCTTATGCTCATGTTTGTGTTCTGTTTTTGATGGGGTTTAGGTTTATTTGTGTTGCTATTTTTGATGTTGGGGATGGAACTTCATACATATAAAGCTTACACTACCACTGAACTGTTTCCCTGGCCTCTCATTTGGGGGATGGGGAAGTTTGGTCCACACTTTACAGTACTCAAGGCTATTTCTGTCTCCGTGCTTGGAGGTCATTTGTGGTGGTGCTCGGAGGATCATGTGATATCACTTGTGTCACTTGTCTTCCTGTTGATCATCGATTTGCTTGAGCGGGTGCCAGTAACATCTTCATTTGTTGGGACCGAGGTCCATTATTGTTACTGTTTTTGGCATATTAAATATAACACGGGTAGCTTGCCAAACACGGCCGTGGCTCTGGGTTCATCCCAGAGGACCCAGTCTTTTTCTATGTCAGAAAAGGGCCCACGGGGCAGAGCCCTGGGTGTAGACAAGTCTGTCTCCTGTCTGCCACCTGCCGACACAGTCGGCACTGCAGCCACACCTGCAACACCTGGAGGGATTAAACCAAGGTTTACATTTGCAAGGCATATACCTTAACCTCTAAACTATCTCTCTGTCCCTCTCATATAGGTTTTCAAAGGCCAAGCAAAACAGGGATAAGGAGGACTTGTCAATGATTGGAATCTACCACAAATGTGTGAGGGAAAAGGGATCAGTTACCAACAATATTGGAAATGATAATGCGAGACTAGAACTGAGTACTGAAAGTAGATAAAGGTATATACATGATAACCCTCCAGAGGATGTACTGCAAATCACTGTGCAAAAGGAGAGAAAAAGAGAGAAGGAGAGGAAAAGAGCCTGTCATAGAGGCAGGCAGGTGCGGAGAAACTGGGGACACGGGTGGTAGGAGATGTGCAGTGGTGGAGGGATGGGTGCTGACACACTGAATGACTGAAGCCCAATCATGAACAGCTTTGTAATTGTCTATCTCATGGTGATATAATAAAATTCTTAAACCACATAATTTCCTTGTCTCACAAATTTTCAAGTTATTGGTGTTTATAAATTATAAGTTATAATTCATAATGTTTATAAAGTAGGCTAAATAGAATATTAGTTATGTGTTATAAATACCCTAATTCAAATTAAAATTTAGTAAGATTTCAACTTAAGAGCACAAATTTAAGTTATTTAATTTGCATAGTTCAAAACTGGAATTAAAGGGCAGCCCCAATATTGCAAAGAGGTCAAATTATTTTAAACATTACAGATATCTAATACTCTAAATATAGATCAGGGATTTAACTACATAGTTATTCTACTATTCTAATTACCTGCTCTTAATTCCTAATTTTCCTGGAGTAAAAGGCTGTTAATCCACTCAAGTTTAACAGCCTTTCTGTCATCTACTCAATTTAGGAGATCAGTATGAAAGGTTGGCTTGGCCCTCAGGACAAGACTCAATGCCATGACTCTGAGGGTATTAGCTGGGCCTTGTTTATTCTTTGTAAAAGCAACTCCAAAACTTTCAAACCAGGTGATGTACAGCATCCTTTAGATGTAAGTCACATTTTCAAGTTAGATTAGATTCTATCTGCTCCACCAGAGTTATCTTCACTTGATTTAATTTTGTAGTTCCTTGGCACATCAGATATATACCTGCATCTTCCCCTAACTTGAAAGAGTTTTGAACTTAATTCTTTCCATGTACTTCTCATCTCCCAGAGCTACAAAACTCTTACAGAATTTTTTCTTAAATCCCAGTCAGCTGATCTCTAGATCTCTCATCATGTTTTGTTGTAGCCATCTGATCACACTTCCTTAATGTAGGAGACTAGAGAGGCTAGACCTAAATACTCAACACTGAGGCTGCCACAATTGACCCCTCCTCATCAAAGCAAATCGATGATGATATGCTCCTTCCCAAAGGATTCCAGAAGTGAACCACTTGCTCTGAGATATTCGCGTGCATCTTTTTTTCTTTTCAAATTCCTCAAGTTTTATTATGATATATTCCTCTCACGATCATCACAAAAAAGCAAGCCAGATCTACTAATAAAATTACTCTACACACCAAAAGATTTGAACTTGTAATTCCTTATTTAATATTTACCTTTTCTTAAATATCCTTATTTGGGGTAAAAAGAGACTGCCAAAACTCTACTGGGAAACACCACACCTTTCTGGAGAGTTCTTTATCAAGCAACAAACAGAAAGGAAAATTGTTGCTTATGATTTGATAATTGTAATTGTAGAACTAAGAATCTGTTGCCCAACCAGACATGTTTGATTTTTCTGAGGCAATTAAATATGAATCGTTGTCTGTTTTCATTTATAAATTCCAATACAGGATAACCACTTTAGAATCTTTGTATGGTTCTACTTTCCCTTTATTTTTACATCTCTTTGACTGTAACATATTTTTTAAAAAATTTTCAGATTCTTATTTTATCTGTACAGAACTCTCAAAGATACACAGAAAAGGTTTTGGTCTCTTCAGGGTACTTCTGCTTAACTGGTGGCAATTAGAGAGAAACAGAACCACTTCCTTCAAGAATGTGACTAGCTGTGGAGTCATATAAAAGCTCCTTGAAATGTGAATGTGTCTGGGGAAATGTCAGAAGGAAAACATCAGGCAACCTCAAGAACATTGCCATTCTCTGGGTCTGTCCTCCCTGTTCAACTCAGGATAAAACTGCGAAAGGAAAGAAACCCAGAGAACCTTGTGGAAATACTACATCTCTGTCAATGGGATACTGACAAATTTCCAGTGAGTCCTTCCCAGGATGCTGATGTGAAATGAAAGGAAATAGTCACCCCATTTTAATTTGTTTTTCTAGTTTTTTTCTTAATCTTCACTGCCTAGGCAGCTCATCTTTGCTTGAAATGATTTCATCTTCTTCTTATAGAATTGCCTGGGAGAGTGAATTTCAAGGAAGACGAGAGGAAAAGGCAGGCAAGAAAGAAGAGAAAAAGTAAAGTAAGGGTCACAAGACAAAGCTGGTGGATGGAGAAAGGAAAATGGAAAAGTTGGACTTTGAGAAAAGGCACAGCAAACAACTTCTTCCAGATGAACCATGTGTTGGAAACAACTCAGAAGAACTCTCTGAGCACAGTTTTCTGAGTCCACAAGAAAAACCCTGGTTGTGTGGGTTTGCCTCCAACTTAGTGTCTAGATGAACCACTTTTCAATCAAATGCCCAAATAACATGACAGTCACTTTCTCCCTGCTGAGTCTAACTGTACTGATGATGTGGAATCTGCATGCTGACTGCTTGCCAAAGAGTAGACGTACTCACTTAGTAGAAGCTGATTTTTAAGATATAGCATTTATAGATCATTGACAGCAGACTCTGATGTCCACTCTATTTGATTGCATGAGCAGTAAATCTTACCCTTGAAGGAACAAGATCTTCAGAGAATTTGCCCATTTTATTTTGGCTCTTCCCGGTGCTTGCATTTTACTGAAATGAGCTTTGATATTGAACTATCAGGTAATATCAAAGAAGTTGAATTTTAAAAAGTGCCTGTTATTGATTTTTTATATTTGGAATCATTTTGTTTTTTAACAGATGGTACATGTCTTCTTTATGACAAATCAGAGGAGAAATTATTATTTTTAATTTATTTTATTATAACACCTTTCAGGGTCAGGGAATAAGCATGATGAATGACCTAAAACCTGACCTGTGCAGGAGGAAGAGAGCAGTGTGAAACGCTTTCAAGAGCATCGAAGAAATAGCTAAAAGGACAAAGAACCTCCGGCTCTGGCACATCTCTTCGACTCCACTGTTCTCCCTGCATTAACATATGACTTAGAGACCTGGGCCCTGTGAAAGCAGGATGAGAACACTATTCGGGTCTCCCAAAGAGGAATTGAAAAGAGCTATGCTTGGAATATCACATCTCACTCAATGAGAGAAGGAATCGGAGTTCTAATCTCCATTGACGATCCAGAGTCAGGGACGCTGTCTCGTTTGCCAAGGCATCGAAAATCAGATGGGCTGGACATGTAATGTGATTTGGAGACAACTGCTGGACTAGATCCGTTACCGACGGATTCCACGGGATGTCAAAAGGTCACATGACTGTCCACCTACAAGATGGTCAGACTTCTTCGTCAAGACCCTGAACTAACAGTTTGAGGCTCTTCGTATTCCTGGAGCAAGTGGATGTCATTGGGCTACACTGGCACGTGATAGGGTCAAATGGAAATGTTACTGGCGCCGCCGAGGTAAATCGAAAAAACGGGATATCTAGTGATCAAGTGATTATAACACCATGAGATAGATATTTACAAAGCTGTTCATAATTGGGTTTCAGTCATACAAAGTTGCAGCACCCATCCCTGTACCAGTGCACATTTCCTATCACCAGTGTCCCCAGATTCCCTCCCCCCAGCCTGCCTCTATAGCAGGTCTTCTCCTCCTCCTCCTCCTTCTCTTCCTCCTCCTCCTCTTCCTGCTTCTCCTCCTCCCTCTTCTTCCTCTTCCTCTTCCTCTCCCTGTCCTCCCCTTCTCCTTTCTTCTTCTCTCTCGCTCTTCCACTCTCTCCCTCTCTCTCCCTCTCTCCCTCTCCCCCTCTCTCTCTCCCATCTTTTCACACATTGTGGCTTGCCATACATACATTTAGGGGTTATCATGTAAATCCCTTTACCTATATTCAATTATCATGCTTAGTGAAATCAGTCAGAAAGGGAAAGTACAGGTATAGAATGACTTCATTTATCTGTGAGATATTAATATATGCCAGAGGAGAAATTACTATTTCAAAACCTAGGAGTAGGGTCTGTTCCATTTGCTTCCCCTAAACTCTAAAGGGTCTATAGTATGGCTCAAATTGATATATAGGTCCCATCTTTTCTCACATTTCAAAGTTACTTCCTTCATTTTTGTCTCTTTAGTAACTGATAAGGCGCAGTTAGTTTTGTGTTCAGTTTTAGGTTATTGCCTTCTTTTAGCAGTTTTTACTGCTAATAATCTGTCTTTGCCTGGCATAAACATTACAGATACTTTTCCCATTTGTCATTTGTTGAATTCAAATTTTGGTATAGAATACTTGTTCTGTTTGAGGGACATACACTGAGCTGCTCTGCATTTATTCCTGGCTCTGTGCTCAGGACTCACTTCTGGCAGTGCTTCAGGGCCATTTGCGACATTGGGGATTGAACCAGGGTCATCTGGCCCTGGTCTACAAAACTTTAAAGATTTGTACTCAAACCATGGATTACATATTTTACTTTTTTGATATTGTGTGCTGTTTATACAATTGGAGCTTGCGTAAAACCTTTCTTTGACCAGAAATGGGACCAGATGTTAAGGTCCCTCCCTTTTAAAAGAGAGCCACAAATACTTGGAAGCAGACAGTCCTCATATATTCTGCTCTCTCCCTCCAAGCCGCCCACTTTCCTAAACACTATTAAATGATGGGAAGAGACGAACAAGAAGTCAACTAACTAGCTATAAAAAATTCTTTATAAAGGAGTTAGCCCCTCAATAATCTCTCTCGCATAGCAAATACTTTTTTTCCAAATGATGCTAATGTAGAAAAGGAGGTCAGGGGAGCAGATAACTTTTCCCCCACCTCTTCCATGGAGCTTCTTAACCAATGTAGAACCCAAATGAAGGACAAGCTCCAAAAAAGGCCATGGTTGCATGAGTCTGAAAAGAGAATGTGAGAGTGGCATCTGGATGCCAGTTGGATAGCCACTCGGGTAGAGCACATGCTTCTCTGTTTCTTTGTCTGAACTGGAAAAAGAGGACAGGATAACACAATAAACCAGGAAGCAAGAAAGGGGAACTGTGTAGCCTCTTGTATGCCCTCCATTTTGGTGATTAAGAGTGAACTTGAGCCATCTACTGACCACCCAACCCAAGAGGGGTGACCTTTTGCAAGTAGGGGGCCCCCCCAACAAGCTTCTGTGGGAATACAACATGTCTGGCCATAGATAAAGGAGAAATGGAAAGGAATGTTCTGGGCTTGCATTGCCAGAGCAGAGAATGGTGCCCTCTATAATTCCATTCAAAGAAAATAAAAGTGCCTCTTGGTATGTGTGTCTCAGCATGGAGCTGGAGCTGGGCCCCTCCCCCACCTCAGTCCCCTCCGAAGGTACAGTGGGCCCTGCCCAGAACTGCTGCCAGCACAGTGGGCCATGATCCAGGGACTCAGATGAGCTGTTGCTGGCTTTCCCCATGGCGCGTGGCTGCAAAGTGTGTGATATCTCACAGCCTGGTGGGGCATACAATCACAAGTGTGTGGGCACGATGTCTGGTCTGTGAGAATATAGCGATAATTTCCTATAGAGTGGGCTCAAATGGCACAAATGGAGATTTAATAATCTACACAGACTTTTGTCTAGGAACATATAGAACAAATTATTCATGGTATGCTTAGGACAGGCTCAAACAGAGGTTGAGAAAAATTTGAAATAAGTGTTGTCCGTAGGTGTAGTTGTGGTGGGTCTGGGGTTGACTAATAGAAACCCACTGCGTTCTAGAAACTCAGAAAGTGAATGCAAGAACAGAACTCAGGTCAGATTGGTATATAACAACCCAGAGTCATGACTTTTTCAATACCACTTTCTTATAAGATCTGTAATGGTCAATATAATTACTGCTGGCTAAGAGAGCAGGCGTGCGGATGGGGTTAGGTGAGAAAGCGAGGGCCTTTGGTGATAAAGGAGGCACACTAGTAGTGGGATTGGTATTGAACGATGAAGCTAACTGTATTGTGAAAAACTTTGTACTTTGTAAATCAGAGTGTTTAAATAAAGTTTGAAAAAATGCCTCTTGGAAAAAGTCCAACCATCTGAATACATGTCATATAGACATCCGTGTAGGATAGTTGGTGTTAGCCAAAGAAACAGGAAGAGCAATAGAACTAACTGTTAGGATCAGTTAGCAAAGAGATTTTCCCTTCCTGTCACTATTTTCTTCATTGAAACAAACTGCAGAGATCATGAGAAAGGGAGAGAAAGCATCCTGGAAGTAGAAAACCTTCCTAACCCCTTTTCTCTCTATCCATATTAGCATCATTCAGGAAAAAAAAGATATTCACTCTGTGAGAGATATTATTAGGGGCCAACTCTTCATAAAGGACAAATAGCTAATTGAGATATTCTGAGACATTTTCTTGGAGAAGGATAGGTCCCTAAGGAAACGGACTCAAGCCAGTTGTATTTTGATGAGGAAGAGAAATCAAATTAGGTCTGACTTTTCCAGAAAGGGGGGAAGAGGGCACCTAAAGCAAATAAGCCTCCAATTTCTGCCTACTGCCAAACTTGGCAAATAATTGTTCTCCACAGAATGCAAAAAGTCAGCTTGGACTTTATGAGTTGTGAGATTGGGCTCCTGGTGAGTTTGACTGAACTGTTTATTCAGGGAATTTTGCTTCACAGGTCACCCACAGAGCACCTACAATTGCCTGGGGTCCCTTTAAGTTGACTGGTGATACATAACCCACTTCAGGCAGAAGAGATTGTTATTGAAACAAAAGAAACAATTTTAAAGACAGCCGTAAACAAGAGGACAAAGGAAGAGTTTACTCTTATTTCCCCTTTATCTAAAATTCATTGGCCCTACATAGCAAATGTGAACACACAAGTTCCATGTACAAGACCACTTTATTCCATCCATTTTTGTAGAAAGGCTTCTTCCAAGAAAAGCTTCTTCCGCCCCCCCAAATCATGTACATAGGAGACAGTTATACCATCCTCACAGCCTTAGGAGTTATGAAATAACTTAGCAAGTTCTTTATAACCTTTTTAGGAAAATTGAATGAGTAAATCAATTGAAATACTTGGTATAGTACCTAACATACACACTCAATTAATAAATGATCATTGTAATATTATTAGCTTTGTTTCTATTCCTCTTAGGCTTCCTAACAGTAAAAACTCGAAGACCAACTTTTCCCTGAATGCCTTAAAATGATGCTGGTCTTTGTTGGGAGGATTTGTTAGATTCTTAGTATCAGCAACCTGTTCTCTTTAAGTCTTTATATACCCAACACCCACCCCACCTGTATCTCTAAATAAGCCATTCTGATAGGCAAAACTTTCCTAAATACTGCTTAAATTGATGTGACTGTATAAAATATCCATATCTTATGCTTTAACTGCTGGCTTATGAGATGACTTAATGCATGTTTTTCATGTCTACAAGAGTTTTGGTTTACCTTCCTGAACTCTGCCCAGGACTATGTTATAAGAGTGTTCTTCGACATCTTGATAAGTTGCAGGCCGGCACCTGTCCTGCCCTTTGCTTCAGGTCACAACCAAGATGGTAGACTAGTGGTTTTCAGCCTTCCTATACCTGCCGACTGGCAGCAGTTTGTAGACCAGTGCTTGAAAATCAGTTATAAAGCATTTACTCCTATTGTAAAGCTTCCATCATGTCTCATTTTCCATTGCAGCCTATGATTGACCTCTTATAATTACTGCCAACAGGATAATAATGGTGTCAAATTAGAGAAGGATTAAGAAGCAAAATAATGCAACATAGAAAAGAAGGGCAGGGAATAGATAAAAGGAGAGCAAAAGACAACATTAGAGAAACATTTAATTTATCTTCTCACATAATTCCAGTACCCACCATTATCATCTTATATGCCTGGACTTCCTCTTGCATACTTTCCTCTTTGCACTCATTTCAAACTTCTTCATTTCTTTATCCATTATAGAGTTGCATCAACCAGGCAAGGATCCATCCATGAACAAAACATTAAAATTGGATTTGACATTCCAAAGGGGTAAAGAGATATACATTTAAGTTAATAATTTTGGCAATATTGAGAGCAGAGGGAAGTATGGAAGATTGGAGAAGGCGTCTCAAGAAAATAGATGGTTGAGCAGTAAGCTGAGTGTAACAATTTACCGTATGAGCAAGGGGTTAGAGCTTCATGGACAGAAAGCATCATATATGCAAAAGCACTGGAGCTGGGTGAGTATAGAGTAATAGAGAAACCAAAGGTCAGAAGTCTTGGAGCCCTAGAGAGAAGGCTTGAGCAAAGAAAAGTCTTTATAATAAGCAGCCTCCAACATGTGCTCAATGATCCTTGTCTCTTGAGTACTCATACTGAGCTATTCCCTTCCAATGTATGTGGATCACATCTGGTGACCAATAGCAGAAGTGATCTGGCAATGTTGCCAATCAGGATAGAAAAGATCGTGAGTTCTTTTTTTTATTATACCACCGTGAGATATACAAATACAAAGATGTTTGTTTCAATTTAATCATACATTATTCCAGTGCTGATCCTTCTATCAGTGCCCATTCCCCCACCACCAATGTCCCCTAGATTGTGACTTCTTTTTTTGAGCACGTCTTGCTCGCCTTACTCTTGGATTACTCTAAGCAAGCATGCTCTCTGGAGAGGCCCATGTGACCAACAATAAAGAACTGAAACCTTCCAGCAATCACCTTATTAAGCTTAAAAGCATATTCTACAGCCCCAGTCAAAATTAGACATGAATGCTCACTTCGACAGCACATAAACTAAAATTGGAGCAATACAGAGATTAGCATGCCCCCTGCACAAGAATGGCATGCAAATTCATGAAGCGTTCCATATTTTTAAAATTCCAAAGATCTACAGCAGATTTTTCAGAGCAAATACTCCGAGCCGAAGACAATGGTGGGATATTGTGAAAAGATTCAATGAAATGAAGGTCTCACCAAGAATTCTTTACTTGGCCAGACCCACATTCAGATTTGAAGGAAAGATACACAACTTCAAAGATAAGAAACAGCTCAAGAACTTCATAGACTCAAAACCAACTTTAAAAGAAGGACTGGAGGAGCTACTATAAGACAAACCCTAAAAGTGCAATAAATTTATTCAAAAAGATGGCACAAAATCCTATGACAATCTCTCTTAATGTCGATAGCCTAAATGCACCAATTAAGAGACACACAGTGGCAAAATGGATTAAAGACCTGAATCCAATATTCTGCTGCCTACAAGAAACACATCTGAATAATCAGAGCAAACACAAACTCACAGTCAAAGGCTGGAAGACCATTCTCCACACAAACAACTCCTTCAAAAAGACCAATGTGATGGGGCACTGGTGGAGGGATGGGTGCTGGAATGCTGTATTACTAAGAACCAATGTGAACACCTTTGTAATTGTATGTCTCACGGTGGTATAATAAAAAAGAAAAAAAACAATGTGGCCATATTGTATCTGACAACTTAGACTTCATACTGAAAAAAGGTTAGAAGGGACAGTGAAAGCCATTTCTTAATAATTAAGGGATATGTATACCAGGAATAAATTACACTACTAAACATATATGCACTCAATGAGGGGCCAGCAAAATACTTAAAACAAATGCTAATAGACTTCAAAGAAGACATTGACAGTAGCACAATAGTAGTCTGAGACTTCAACACTGCTTTATCAACTCTTATAGACTGACAAGTGAGAAACTCACCAAGGAAATACTGGCCCGGAAGGAAGAAATGGAAGAAAGAGGGCTGGTGATATATACAGAGCTTTTCATCCCCCCAAAACTGAATACACATTTTTCTCTAGTGCACATCAAACATTCTCCAAGATATACCACATGCTGAGCCACAAAGCATACCTCAATAAAATAAAAAAGATAGAAATTTTGTCAACTATTTTCTCAGACCATGATACACTGAAAATGGAAGTTAATCACACACAGAAACAGGGAGTCAAACCAAGCACCTGGAAACTGAACAACTCACTGCTGAACAACCAATGAGAGATAGAAGAAATCAGAGAAGAAATCCAAATATTCTTGGAAACAAATGAAAATGAACATACAACTATCAGAACTTGTGGGACACAGCAAAAGCAGTGTTAGGAGGAAAGTTCGTAGCTCTGCAAGCATTCATCAGGAAAAAAGAAAGGGCCACATAAATAACCTGACTTCACAGCTCAAAATATTAGAAAAGACCAACAAAAAGAGCCCAACCGAGGAAGAAAAAAAGGAAGCAATAAAACTTAGGAAATCAATGAGCTGGAAACCCAAAAAACAATCTAAAAGATTAATGAAACCAAGAGCTGGTTCTTTGAAAAAATAAACAAGATCAGCAAACCACTTGCAAGACTTGTAAGGACAGGGAAAGAGAGAACCCAAATAAATAGAATCAGAAATGAAAGGGGGGACATCATAACAGAAACCTCAGAGATCCAAAAGATCATCAGAGATTACTTTGAGAGCCTTATGACATGAAACATGAGAACCTGAAAGAAATGGATACATTCCTGATTCCTATGACTTCCCACGACTAAAACAAGAAGACCTGAAATACCTGAATAAGCCAATCACCATCGAGGAAATTAAAACAGTAATTAAAAGTCTGTACAAACACAAAATCCCAGGTCCAAATGGATTCACTAGTGAATTCTTCCAAATCTTTAAGGAGGACCTACTGCCAATCCTTTTCAGGCTCTTCCAGGAAATAGAAGAAAGTTTCTTTGTGGCAAATATCACTCTGATATCCCCAAAGCAAGCAGAGACAACACACAAAAAAGAAAACTACAGACCAATCTCCATGATGAACACAGATGCTAAGATCTTCAACAAAATACTAGCAAACAGAATCCAAAGACTCATCAAAAAGATTATACATCACGACTCAAGTAGGATTCATCCTGTGAATGCAAGAATGCTTCAACATTCGCAAGTCAATCAACATAATACATCATATCAACAAGAGAAAAAAAACATGATCATATCAATAGACGCAGAGAAAGCATTTGACAAGATCCAACACCCATTCATGATATAAACCCTCCATAAAATGGGAATTGAAGGAACCTTCCTCAATCAGTATAGTCAAAGTCATTACCAAAAGCCCACAGTGAGTATCATTTTCAATGGAGAAAAACTGAAAGCCTTCCCCTAAGATCAGGGACAAGACAAGGTTGCCCACTCTCACGACTGGAAAGCAAGGAACAAAAGGTACTGTGAGCCCTCCCTTCCCCCCATTGCTGGAATGTTTGTCCTGCTGGCACAGCTGTTTACTTGTCTTCTAACCAGAGGAACAAAGCCAGCAATAAGCCATGACTTAACAGCGGCCTCTGGTGAGTGCCTGTAGTTATTGCATCTGAATTATTCATGTTCACCCTGGAGTTTGCCAAGGAATTAAAGCCTTCTGCAAAGATCAGAACAGGGTAGCATCTTACAGTCAAATGCCAAGCCCTTTCTTTTACAGTAGTGAAAAATCAATTTTTTTGGAATTGGGTGTTTTAAAAGATTATTTTTGTTACATTGTCAGAGACAGCCCACACTTGTCTGTGGTGCAGATATGGCAGTCACACACTTACTTGGATGCCATGACCAGGGAGATTGTATACTGGCACTGGGGGGTCCCAAACAGCAATGCAACTAGGACCACACACAGCACACATGGGGCAATGCTGGCAAGCAAACTTGAGGCCTCAAACTTACAAGACCACTGAGAGAGTCTTGTCTCCAGAGAGTCTTGTCAGAACCTAGTTCTATACCTTTACTACTAGTAACTTAGATTCTTTGAGTTTTCCAGGTGCCCACCTATCAGATGACAGTATGTGGACTAGTGCCATCTTAAAAATTGAGGATTCCCCCCAACTTCTTAGCTGCTTGCAGCATAGGTGCTGTCATTCCCCAAAGAAACTCACTGTAAGTCTCACCCAACTAGAAAGCTTTTGTCTCCTTTTGCATTTTCTTTCCCTTTCTCCTTTAATCTCTCTTTTTGTTTCCTCCCTGCATCTCAAGCTCCATGCAGGTGTCCAAGTATGGAAGACTGTCATCACCCTGCTTTCCTGATGGATATTCTTTCTGTGGTGGCAAAAGTGGCCACTAGCAGCTCCCAAGCCTCTTTGAACCATGTGAACAAAACAGGGAAAATGAGAACTTTCCTGAAATGCCTGAGGCTTTCATGGGCTGGGTTCGAGGCAATGTAACTACTGCTGGAATCCTGGGATGGGGTCAGCCCCCAGTAGACTGTTGCAGGACTCCTAAGGGCCGCTGCATCTCCTCTGAATTGCCGCCTACAAATCACTTTGTAGATAAGGGGGGGTAGTCTAAATGTGGCAGTTTATCTGACCATGTATGTTGTACTAGCTGGTATAAATATTCTCCCATGCTACCACAATCATCGTGGGACTAGCTAGATCTTACCAGCATATTAGCCTGGCCACGTAGGACACCTAAGTAATTAGACCAGAGAGAAATGCTGTTTCCTTCCAAGCAAACAAGCATGGCTCCCTGATATACTCAAAGGCAACTAAAATATAAAACTACAATGAAGTAGTAGAGACTTGTGAAGGCTTGGAGAAATATTTAACTGGCATTAGTATTAATCTTTGATACAGAGACGTGCCATCTCAGAAACCCCCCTTCTCTACCCTATAAAGGCATTCCCAGGCAGATCTTGGCTCAAAACATTAGCATACTAAAGGGCCTAGGTGAGGTGCAGGGAGGGATTACCATTTGACCCTCCCACTTTCCATAACAGTGGGAGGAAGGTCTGAGCTGCAGGGGTATAAAAACTAGCCGGTTTTCCTCTCTCTCGCGCTTCTTTGTGGGCTCTCTCTCTCTTTGTGAGCGCTCACCCTGCTTGGAGGTCTTCTTCCCCTTTTACAAAAGCCTTTACAGGTGGTGGCCGCCATCTTGGCCTACACGTGGCTGGGGTTCTAGCCTGGAATCCTAAGCACTGGGCTTTTCCTTTTGCTGATTTGTATGCCTGAACCTGTGATAAGTAAAGCCTTTTAAAACTGCATCGGATTCCTGAGTTTTCATCCATTCCTCGCCCGGCCGAGGTAGAAGGGAACTCGCTTCCCAGCACTTTCGGGGACCCCGGTGGCGCGCCCGACAGTAGACCATGTAGTTTCCCTGTATCTGCAGGGCAGTTAGGAACAAATTAGTCACTGTATGTGAAACAGACAAGCTTCCAACACCTGCTTGCCTATGTTTTCATGGCAAGATCTTGTCACAATATAGTTTAATCCCTCAGCCATGGACCTGGTCTTCTGAGGCAATGTTTTTATGGTGGCAGAGGTGGATTGAGGTGGAACCCAGGTCCTCACATGTGTGAGTTAGGTGCTCTACAACCAAACCACATCACCATCCCAGTGGAGCAGACTTGGAGTAAAGCATAAAAGGGAGAATGATCTGACCATGGACTCAGATTTATCTTCTGTGCTGTTCACTTTGGGGGTTAAATACTGGTATTTGTGACTTTCTCTGAGAAAATGAATATTTTCCAGACTTTGTGTTTTCTGGAAGAAGCTATTTCATTATTGTAAAGCACTTTGCCCTCTCAATGTTTCTTACATTCTTCTACAAGTCACATCATATTGTGACTTAAATAGTCTTCCTCTCATCAAACAAGGGCTACCTTGACCAAAGCACACAGAAGGATGAATCACTGCTGTCGAATTCATTCATGCCCCCTACAGTTTAATTACACTGTTATCCATAGCTTTTAAAAATACGTTTAAAAACAGGATTGAAACACCCAGGATTGATCTTTGTGTTTTTATTGTATGGTTTGATGAAGAACAAGAGTTCTATAAAATTTAGCTCTACATTTTTAGAACTCTAAAATGGTGGGGGTGGGGGGGTAGAGGTGGGCGGAGAGTATTCCAGGACTCTTTCCCTTGAATTCATCCCATAGTTCTCTTACCCGCCCTTGAGTTACCTGAAGGTTTTCTGCATCTCATCTTCAAACTAAATGATTCTGCCTTCAGCTGTTCTTACTCTACTGTTGAGGGCACCCACTGAGTTTCTCATTTCATCTACCAAATTTTTTATTAGTGACATTCCTATTTATAGTTTTCTTATTTCGGCTCTCATTTCCTCCAGTATTTTATTGGCTGTTTGTCCCACTGTTTCTTTGGGCTCATTAAATATCCTCACCATTTTGTCTGTGAATTCTTTATTAGAGATATTATGTATGTGGGTATTCCTTGTTGAGGTAACAGGGCTCCTATCTTCATCCACTTCTCATGGGAGTGGAGGGCCTGAGTTTCTGCACTGTTTCCCAGTGGTGCCTGTGGTGCTCTGGAGGTCGTACTTATCAGTGTCCCCACCTCACTGCCAGGTAGGACTCTGGGGAGCTCAGTGTTCCTGATGTCCCTTTCCTGTATTATTGTATGGAGCCTCTTGCACTGATTCAGGGAAATGTAGTCTTTGGCCTGAACTGACTGTTAATTTTAGTTTATGGTTGTATTGTTTCTTATGCTCACCATTATTTTTGTGAATTTGGGGGAATGTTCATTGAAGTACAGGCTAATAAACTATTGGCGAATGTGGTTGGGGTAGCCAGGCCACTCTGATGAGTGTTCAGTATAAGAGACCAAGATGTAGATCTAATAAAATATGGAAGGGGAAATTAACTGTGCCACTAGGAAAACCACATACATAGCCTGTCTAACCTCTGGGGAGGGTGACACATTGGTGCAGTTCCTTCAGTCACAGTTGGATCCCCACTGCCAGTAACCCCCAGCACTTCTAGGGAGGCAGAATGATTCTTCCCTCCTAGCCGTGGTGCTCTGCTGGATGCCAACAGGGGGTTGTGTCACTTTATACAAATTTGTCTGAAAAAATAACTATTTTGATGATTTAATATAAGCAAATATTTGGATTTGTGTACCAATTTTATATGCTACATATAATTAGGTCACATCAAAATTCTCAGATGAAAAGGAATGACAAGTGGAAAAAGTTTAAGAAGCCCTAACACAAGGCATAGTAGCTGTAACTTTGGGCATGCTTGGAATCATAAAGTTCTATAGGTCCTTGAAGGATTCCAAGTCTCTCACATATTTTGTTGATATTTAATCTCTCAACATTGTGTTTTTTCATTGCTAGGAAAATTCCTGTACATTGTGATGAACTAACCACCTCTACCTTTTAGGTCACCCTGAGCGCAGTTAAAGTACAAATGACATGTGCACCTCAAGAAAATCCTGCACATTTGAGTTTATTGGGTCACTATATTTGTGGCTAAGATAATCAGTTTATAAAGCCTATTTTACATGACCCATGGGCTATTTCACTATTCCAATTATACTTATTCTCATAGCTGAATTAATAATGAATAATGTTTATGGCTTGGGAAAGATTATAAATACTTGTGGTATTTTCAGGAGGTCACCATATTTTAATTACAATGTGTAATTATTCTCATTTTCACAGATAAAGCATATGACCCACAAAATATTAGCCCCAAGTGAAAATAATGTTGCATAGAAAATAATTTCCTTCTTGGAAATGTGACCATCATTATAATATACTTAGAGTTTAGCATCCCATGAGACATAGCTTGCTCTTTGCCCAAAGGGTTTTATTTCCATACTCATGTTCAATATGGATATTATGGGATCAGAAAGATTGCTCGATGGGCTGAAGAACACATTATGAATGAAGGAGCCTAGATTTATCCCCAGCACCACACAGTCCCCAAGCACTGCTGGGAGCTGCCACTAAGCACTGAGCAGACAGTAGCCCTGGAGCAATGTTGATATGGCTCCAAAATTTTAAAAAATGGGGCTGGAGTGATAGCCCAGCGGGTAGGGTGTTTGCCTTGCACGCGCCCATGCCGGCCCAGGTTCAATCCCGGCATCCCATATGGTCCCCTGAGCACCACCAGGTGTGACCCAAAAAAGCAAAAAAAAAAAAAATTTTAATTACCTTATAGTCTCTCCTCTATGAGTAAATATGTTCACAGACGACATTGCATCAGTATATCAGAGTAGAACTTGAATTTTTGTTTTGATTTGGTTTGGTTTATTTTGGGAGTCACACCCAGCAGTGCTCAGAGGTTACTCCTGACTCTACACTCAGAATTATTCCTGGAAGGCTCGGGTGCTAGGGATTAAACCCACATCAGCCATGTATAAGGCACGCACCCTATCTGCTGTACTATTACTCCATCTCCTAACTTAAGTAATTTTTATTGTTATATTTAAAGCATGGCAACAATGAAATTTACAGGGAAGCGATACTGAAAAACACTGACTTTCTATCATTGTCATTTTAATGAGGAAATTTTCCCACTTATCTGAATGAGCCTCCTATGCACCAGGAATACTTTTTGTCTCAAATCTTTGTCTCATAAACGGTTTCCATCTTCTGCTTGTATATGCCAGTTAACTCTGCCTGCATTTTAGTTTAAATTTGCACATATCTTTCTCTCCCCACTCTCTTTCATAGAAAGTGGGGAGAGAAACTACTCTAAATTTAGGAATCTGTTTTGTGAAATCAACTTCCTGAAAGCTTACTACTTTGGTGCTACTTCATGTGGCTGACCTCTTCAGATTTTCTCTGCAAATTTCCTTTAATTAGTAAGATCCCATTGTGCACTGGGTTAAATATGCCTTACTCAGAGATGCCTTCCCTAATAATCCCAAAGTAATTTTCATTATAGCTGCAATCCGCCTTGTTTTCTTCGTGGTGTGTATCACAATTCATCATTGTATTTTTTGTGTTTTCTTTGTGTGTGTGTTTTCTTACAGGACACTGCCAAATATGTTGTGAGTTTCACGAAATATAACTCCCGTTTTGTTTGCCTCCTAGCACAGTCTCTAATATATAGTAGGAATACAAGCAAATGATTAAATGAAACCACTGTCCTAAAATTGTTCTCTTTATGGTTTGTCAAATCCAGATAAATTCAGTGGCCAGTCTTCCTAATATGACCAACCCCGATTACTTTGTATAAGCAGTTGTTCAGCAAGGAATTAATAAAATACTTAAACTATACAAGTATTCATTGATACATACCTTTTGGCTGCCCAGCAGAAAACTAGATAACTGAAAACATTTCTCCTGAAGTCCAAAGTGACATCTGAGTACTCCCTTCACTGTGCTACTGGGGGGGGTTAATATACTGGTGTGTATTTTCATGTATATCATTGTCCACTTTCAAAATCAGAAACTCTTACTCTCAGATATATCTATTTTCTTTGGGGAGGAAGGCTACCAAGAAGTTCTCAGGTTTTCCTGGAGCCCCGTCAACAATTCCGAACCAACATGGCCATCAGTTCAGTGCAAGGGCCCAAGGGTGTGATGCTGCTCAGATCCTGTGGTGCCAGAGATACCCATACCACCCAGGTGGTACTTGTGCCTCCATGACTGCAGGTAGTGATGCTCAGGGGACCATATGGTACCAGGAATTGGACTTGGGTCAGATACCTGCCAGGCATGTGCCCCAATTTCTGGACTATCTCTGGCCCTACATTTTTTGCTTCCATTTTAATTCAGTCTCCAAGAAATTTGACAGAGTGATAGTGTTTAACTCAATGTGCTGATGAGAATGTCTGACTCCTTCAGAGTTAGCATTCCCTAATGTTTAATTGACAGTGATCAGCTCACATATGCTTTTGAAGTCATCCAGAATTCATCCAGTCAACCAAAAACTAGGAATAAAGGAAAAACTATTTAACAGCAATAATTTTTGCTTGAAAGACAAATTCAGAGGCTAAGAATTTAGTTCCTGAAGGCTTAGTTTTCAGAAACCAAACCTTCATTTAACACAGTGAAAACTTCATAGTGTAATGGATAATATTGTAGGTTAATTGTCAAGGGTTACTATGAAGCAGAGGAGAACGTGTTAATCATTCTCAATAAATAATGGCTAAATTGTCTCAGAGTACTGTAAAAGCAAAAAAATCTTTTCTAATAATAAATCCTTTTCTTCTTCGCTTTTTATTGAGCCATTGTGTAATAGACCATCACTAGCGCTGTTCATGATTGGATTTAAATAATACGTTGTTCCAACACCCATCCCTCCATCAGTGCACATTTCCCCAGATCACATTTTACAACAACAGTGTCCCCAGTTTCTCTCAGTCCACACCCCCCCAAAACCTGCCCCTCTATGGCAGGCTTGAGAGAGAGAGAGACCAGTTTGACTTGTCTTCAACACATACACTGATGGTAATCATGTACATCCCTTTACCTACTTTCAATACCCAGTTCTAGTCTAGCATTACTATTTCCAACTATTATTGTCAAACTGGTCCCTTCTCTATCTTACCTACCCTTTGCCCCACATACATATGCAGTAGATTCCAACCATTGATACATCCTCCCTGCCCCCATTTTCCCTTCCCTTGGATATGTCTCATGCTATATAATTTATATCCCACCAGTGAATGTAGTCATTCTATATATGTCCCTTTCCTTCCAGTTTCACTCATTTCACTCATGAATGATATAAGCATAATCCTCTTCATGTCCATTCATTTATAGGCAAATTTCATGATTTCAGCTGCAAGTATTCCATTGTTTAGATATACCATAGTTTCTTTATCCAGTCGTATGTTCTTGGCACTCATGTTGTTTCCAGATTCTGACTTTTGTGAATAGTGCTGCAATGATCATAGAATCTTAAGGCAATTTAGAGTAGAAAAGTGGGAATAGTGAAGCATTATGGATAGTAGCATAATCAAAGTTGTCATTATTGACAGATATATTAATATGAATTCTCTTTTCTACATGTCGACTAGTAACATTTAGCATTAATTGAAATAAGTATATAATAGAAATTTTTGTTGAACAAAGTTTTCAGTTTCCACTATTGTATCCTCTAGTTCATTCCAAATTGATTTCCCTATCTAAACAAATTTATTACTAAATAAAAATAACAAGGAACAATTAGAATGTTCCAAAAGATGGCCCATTATGTTCTCAATGTGAAAAACCAAGTCAAGTAAAACCTGTCATTCCAATATATCTTCCGACTGTTTGTTATATTAGTAAACTTTAGCTAAATGCCTGATTCATCTGGTTGATTCTGAACCATTGCTTTGAATTGGACTATACTTTTATCTGTATATGTGTGTAACTCAATGAAGCTGTAGCCCAAAAAATTCAGACATGAATAGAACCAGATTCAAAGAATCCCAAAACAAACATCAATTCCAGTCTTCAGACACATAATGAAAGCACATCCACATGTACTCTCTCTATATTTTATTAGCCTCTGTAGGTTTTATTATGATATCATAAGATATCACGGTGCCATTCTAATGGTTTGTGTGCAGGTAGTACAATGTTTTTTATTTTTAACAATCGACACCTTTTTAAGTTTTAGCTGTATTTTTTAAATCACAAACAAAATTAAATGTCACAAATAGTTTCAGATGAGTACTATAAGAGTTGTAACAAATGAAGAAGAAAAAATTTTATATAAAAATGGATTATACAAACAAAGAAAATCAGTCACATATTGTATAGAGTTTGTGTATAGTGTAACTACAGTGTACATAAAGTAAATAAGTGAGATAAACATTTTATTTTTTAAATAAAAGTTTTTTATTCTTTCTTTTTTTTTTATTTTTTTTTATTATACCACCGTGAAACATACAATTACAAAGGTGTTCATAATTGGTTCTTGGTAATACAGTATTCCAGCACCCATCCCTCCACCAGTGCCCCATTTCCCCCACCAATGTACCCCTCCCCTCCCGTCCCCCACCCGCCTTAATAGCAGGTACCCCAGTTTCCTCTCTTTCTCTCTCTATCATTTAGAACATTTTTTTTTAGTTTTTTTTTTAGAGATAAGACCTAAATCTCATTTATTAGATTACAATTTTAAGTTTTTTATTCATAGGATTTTTTAAATATTTTATTATACCACCGTCATATATATAGTTACAAAGAGGTTCATAAGATGTTCATTGGGTTTTGGTCATACATTGTTCCAGCACCCATCCCTCCACAGTCCCCCTTTCCCACCACCAATATCCCCAATTCCCTCCCCCTCTCTAGCCTGCCTCTGTGGCAGGTTTCTTAATTTCTTTCTCTTTCTCTCTCTCTCTCTCTCGCTTTCTCTCTCTCTCTTTCCTTCCCTTCCACACTGTGGATTAAAATACATACATTAAGCTTCCGGGACCGGCTGCGATCTCCCCCACAGGTGGGTGTGTGACCCTGCCTCTCCACGGACCCAAGTTGCCCCAGGGAGAAGCGTAAACTCCATCAACGGGAACCAAGGCAAACTGCCTGGGTTTCACCCAGGACCCCTTGGGCCCTGCGCTTCCAGGAATATCCCAAAACTCAAAACCGCGCAGATGCTAGCACGTCGGCGCGACCCTCTTACTACCTATCTTGCATGAGGTACCAGTGAACCTTGGTTCCTACATCCTTGCTACCCACAAAAACTCTGCAAACAGACCAGACACCTACTAACTGTACTATCTAGTCACCCAAGACCCCACATTTGCAACCTACAATAGTCATAATGGTAAAACAACACAAAATTCCATCAAGCTCTGTGAGTGAAGTCACTAGTCCAGAAGAGCCAAGCAATACCAATGAGTTGTATAACCTCTCTGATAAGGAATTTCGGAAAGATATCTTAAGGATTCATAAGGAATTCAAAGAAGCAATGGAATGCAAACTCAATAAAATACAAGAGGACATGATAGAAGAAGTGAGGAAAATGCAAATGGAAATGACATATATTAAAAATGAGGTAAATGAAATGAAAAACACAGTGGAAAGCCATCATAGCAGAATAATAGCGACTGAAGAAAGAATTAGTGATCTCGAAGACAAGTTCCAAAGATTCTCTACACAACACCAGAAGATAGAAAAAAGACTCACAATTACCGAACAGACAACAAGAGATAATCAGGATGAAGCCAGAAGAAACAACATATGGATCATTGGGGTCCCAGAAGGGCAAGAAGAAATCCCAGATGAAGAAGAAACTGTGAAAGCCATCATTGCTGAGAAGTTCCTGGAACTAAAGAAGCGCTTGCCTCAAGATCCAGGAGGCCTGTAGGATACCAGCTAAAAGAAACCCCAACAAGAATACTCCAAGACACATCTTAATTACAATGACAAAAACTAGAGATAGAGATAGAATAATGAAAGCAGCAAGATCAAAGAAGGAAATCACATACAAAGGAACATCTCTAAGAATTACAGCAGACTTCTCTGATGAAACACTCCGAGCCCGAAAACAATGGTGGGATATTGTGAAAAGGCTCAATGAACTGCAGGCCTCACCAAGAATTCTTTACCCGGCCAGACTCACATTCAGATATGTAGGAAAGATACACAACTTCATGGATAAGCAACAACTCAGGAACTTCATGGACTCAAAACCAACTTTAAACGAAGGACTAAAGGGTCTACTGTAATACGACCAAACCCATAAGCACAACAAGCACAAACAGAAAGATGACACAAAATCCGATGACAGTAATCTCTCTCAATGTCAATGGTCTAAATGCACCAATTAAGAGACACAGAGTAACAAAATGGATTAAAAAATTGAACCCAACATTCTGCTGTCTACAAGCAACGCATCTGAATAATCAGAACACAGACTCAAAGTCAAAGGTTGGAAGACCATTCTCCATGCAAACAACTCCTCCAAAAAGGCTGGTGTGGCCATATTAGTATCAGATAATATAGACTTCAGACTGAAAAAGGTTAGAAGGGACAACGAAGGCCATTTCTTATTACTTAAGGGGTATGTACACCAGGAAGAAATTACACTACTAAACATATACACACCCAATGAGGGGCCAGCAAAATACATAAAACAACTGCTAAGAAACCTCAAAGAAGACATTAACAGTACCACAATAATAGTTGGAACTTCAACACTGCTCTATCAACGATGGATAGATCAACAAGACTGAAACTCACCAAGGAAATATTGGCCCTGAAGGAAGAAATGGAAGAAAGAGAGCTAGTGGATATATACAGGGCTTTTCATGCCAAAAAAGCTGAATACACATTTTTCTCTAGTGCACATGGAACGTTCTCCAAGATAGACCACATGCTGAGCCACAAAGCATACCTCAATAAAATAAAAAAAAAATAGAAATTGTGTCAGCTATCTTTTCAGACCATGATGCACTGAAAATGGAAGTTAACCATACAGAGAAACAGGGAGTAAAACCAAACACCTGGAAACTGAACAGCTCACTCCTGAACAACAAATGGGTCATAGAAGAAATCAAACAGGAAATCCAAAGATTTCTGGAAAAAATGAAAATGAAGACACCAACTATAAGAACTTGTGGGACATGGCAAAAAGCCGTGTTAAGAGGGAAGTTTATAGCTCTGCAAGCATTCATCAGGAAACAAGAAAGGGCCCACATAAATAACCTGACTACATAGCTGAAGACATTAGAAAAAGACCAACAAAAGGAGCCCAACCCAGGCAGAAAACAGGAAATAATAAAACTTAGAGAGGAAATCAATGAGTTGGAAACCAAAAAAACAATCCAAAAGATTAATGAAACCAAGAGCTGGTTTTTTGAAAAAATAAACAAGATTGACAAACCATTGGCAAGACTTGTAAGGACAGGGAAAGAGAGGAACCCAAATGAACAGAATCAGAAATATAAAAGGGTGACATCACAACAGAAACCACAGAAATCCAAAAGATCATCAGAGATTACTTTGAGAGCCTGTATGCCGTGAAACATGAGAATCTAGAAGAAATGGATAAATTCCTGAAGTCTTATAACCTCCCACGGCTGAAACAAAAGGACCTCCAATACCTGAATAAGCCTATCACCATTGAGGAAATAGAAACAGTAATTAAAAAGTCTTCCCAAACACAAAACCCAGGTCCAGACGGATTCCCTAGTGATCTCTACCAAACTTTCAAGGAGGACCTACTGCCAGTCCTTTTCAAGCTCTTCCAGGAAATAGAAGAAACAGAAACACTCCCAAACAGCTTCTATGAGGCACATATCACCCTGATACCCAAAGAAGGGAGAGACAACACAAAGAAAGAAAACTACAGACCAATATCCCTGATGAACACGGATGCTATGATCTTCAACAAAATACTAGCAAACAGAATCCAAAGAATCATCAAGAAGATTATACATCATGACCAAGTAGGATTCATCCCGGTATGCAAGGATGGTTCAACATTCGCAAGTCAATCAATATAATACATCATATCAATAAGAGAAAAAATAAAAACCATATGATCCTATCAATAGACGCAGAGAAAGCATTTGACAAGATCCAGCACCCGTTCATGATTAAAACCCTCCAGAAAGTGGGAATTGAAGGGACTTTCCTCAAGATAGTTACAGCCATCTACCAAACGCCCACAGCGAGCATCATTCTAAATGGGGAAAAGTTGAAAGACTTCCCCTGAGATCAGGTACAAGACAAGGTTGCCCACTCTCACCTCTTTTATTCAATATAGTACTGGAGGTACTTGCCATAGCAATCAGAGAAGAAAAGGACATCAAGGGCATCCAGATAGGCAAGGAAGAAGTCAAGCTATCATTATTTGCATAAGACATGATATTATACCTAGAGAACCCTAAACTCTCTACCAAAAACTCCTAGAAACAATAGACACATATAGTAGAGAGGCAGCATACAAAAATCAACACCCAAAAAGTCGGTGGCTTACCTATATACAAATAACGAAAGAGAAGAAAGGGATACTAAGAAAACAATTCTATTCACAATTGTGCCACAGAAAATCAAATACCTAGGAATCCCATCAAAAAATGGGGATAAGAAATGAACAGAAACTTCAGCAAGGAAGAAATTCGAATGGCCAAAAAACATATGAAAAAATGCTCATTATCACTAATCATCAGAGAGATGCAAATCAAAACAACAATGAGATACCACTTTACACCACAGAGACTGGCACATATTCAAAAGAGCAAGAACAACATGTGCTGGCGTGGATGTGGGGAAAGGGGACACTCATCCATTGTTGGTGGGAATGCCCGGCTGTACAGCCTTTCAAGAAAACAATATGGACATTCCTCCAAAGACTAGAAATTGAACTCCCATTTGATCCAGCCATACCACTCCTGGGAATCTACTCTGGGAAACCAAAAGTACGCATGCGGAAACACCATCCCTACTTTTATGTTCATAGCAGCATTATTCACAATAGCCAGAATCTGGAAGCAACCTAAGTGCCCGAAAATCAATGACTGGATAAAAAAGCTTTGGTACATCTACACAATGCAATACTATGCAGCTGTTAGGAAAAATGAAGTTATAAAATTTGCCTATAAATGGATGGATATGGAGAAGATTATGTTGAGCTAAATTAGCCAGAAGGAGAGACAGATACAGAATGAGGGCATTTATCTGCATAACATAAATATATATGTACATATTATGATACCAATATCCAAGGTCAAGTGAAACATATATCAGGAGGTCTTGTCAAAGGTGGAAATTATCACAGACATGTGGGAGTCAGAGGCTAGGTAAGACAGAAAATGGAACAGTGTGCTAACAATTGTTGAGGGTACTAATGCCAACCTAGAACTGAGCATTAAATACAGGCAAAAAGATACACATGACAACCTTTTAATGTATGTTCTGTAATCCATAGTCTGGAGGGGAAGGAAAAAGAGAAAGAGAGAGAAATGGAAAGAAATAAAGAACCTGCCATGGAGGAGGGCTGGGGAGGGGAGTAGGGAACCGGGGACATTGGTGGTAGGGAGATGGGCACTGGTGGCGGGATGGGTGCTGGAACACTGTATGACCAAAACCCAAATATGATCTTTTTTAATTGTATATCTT